>OX578135.1:51078336-51193336 GCA_951213105.1 Amaurobius ferox
TATATATATATATATATTTATATATATATATATATATATATATATATATATATATACTCCTAGTCTTGTAATCAAATACATGAAAAACAAATCATACTTGCTTAATGCTACACAGCTATGAATAATGATGTGAACACCAAGCATGAGAGATTTAGTTTACCGTGCCGTGTTCATTTGCGTGACAGCTTTCAAATATTGATTTAAGTACGAACTTCCCACGATGAGGTGCATTTAGTTCAACCACGATAATGCAGTGTTTGGCTACATTAATCCATCGTATTGTCTAGTGCTATCTCCCCGTTTCAAGTGGAATGCTATGGGAAAAAATCTGATGTGGGCAACACATGACTTTCCTTATATAATGAAATGAATTTACTACTTTTAGAGTAAAATAAATAGGTTTTTCTTCTAGTAGATACTAATATCCTTTCCAAGATATTGAATTTTCGACAATTAGTCGTCATTTTCACTGATTTAGCGTCATTTTTATCTATTTAGCGAGATTTTCGATAATTTGGCAACATTTCAAAAAGTCGCCAAGTTGGAGACATTCCGCCAATTTCGCTGCCAAAATCTCGCCAAGCGTTATGGATGAAGAAATAAGTTATATATATATATATATATATATATATAACTTATTAGATATTGAATTTTTGACATATATTATATAACTATTATTATATATTTATATATTATATAACTTATTAGATATTGAATTTTCCACAATTAGTCGTCATTTTCATTGATTTAGCTTATCTATTTGGCGAGATTTTCGTTAATTTGGCAACATTTCAAAAAGTCGCCAAGTTGGCGACATTCCGCCAATTTCGTCGCCAAAATCTCGCCAAGCGTTATGGACGAAGAAATAAGTTGTTCTTACAGCAGATAAATTGGCGTTCAAATGCAAAAGTATTACTCAAAGTTTCTTTTTTCATGAATGGAACGAGCTAGATCCACGAGAATGATATCACCCAATTTATCGCATGATATTATATATGAAAAGTGAACATGTTTCTCAATAGGAAATATTTTTTTTTCTATTTTATATGACTTTTTGATAATTTTTTTTAAAAATGTGCAATATCTCGAGAACGGTTCATGTTAGCCTTCTAAAATTTATGTCAATCGTTTTCTAATGAAAAATTACATAAGAAATGTCTATTTGCGTAACTTTAATATTGGTTTTGATTTTTTGACGATTTTTTCAAAATTTCATTCGAAAATTTAGGGGGGTTCTGAACATTCGATTGCGTATAAAAACAATAGGCTTCCATTGTTTATAGATTGTGATTTTTGTACCAAATTTGGTTCGAATCGGTCCATTCGTTCGTTAGTTATCGTCTCCACAGACCCACTGACACACACACACACATACTTTCACACACACACACACACACACAGACATCACTTCAAAAATGTTTGATTCGTGATCAGGGATGCTTGAAACGTGCTCTCCCGTCGAAAACTCGAATTCGAATTTTCGACCCCGTCACAATACTTTCCTTATACATTATGTATATAATGGAAAGTAAAAACTGTTATTTATTAGTACATGCTCGTAAAAAACTCTTAGAAACATTTATAAAATCAAAAAATATGGTGAAAAGTATTTATTAAATTGCAATTAATAAAACTTTAAATTTCCTTGTATTACAATGAAATCCCAGTGATACTTTTTGTGTCATATATTTACCAGGAATATTGTTCTAATTGAGAAGCTCGGTATTTATTTTATAGGGAGATTTTGGCATTATCTTTGTCATTGGTACCCGCTTCCAGAATTCCGTATTCAGTGTTTCACATTTAAGGCTAAAATTTGAAGTATTACTTCATCTAACGTTTCTCATATTAAAATTTTTATGGTTCTGAAAAGAAGCTTCATTTTGAAAAACATTCCACACATTAAACATACCGTTTAATGTGTAATCACAATGAAACATATGTTCAAATAGACACCGTTTCATTGTGAGCAACACATTAATTTCCTTTTTCCCTTAAACTAAAAACTTAGTATATAGGTTCAATAAGATGTACAATTTACGTTTTCTATTATTTCTTACCTTAGGGGTGTTGCCCACCTATATGTTTTGATTTGCTGAATAACCGAGAAACGGTTTCTTTTAAGTGAAATAGAGCAGGGGTTCCCAAACTTTGGAATTCGCGACCCACTTTTCAGAACATCGAACTTTCGAGCCCCAACTCTAACCAAAGACGTATTCAGGGGATGGGCCCTAATGCCCCAGAACCCCCCCCCCCCCCTGTCAAATGAAAAATTTAGCATTGAAAAGGTATAGGACTATAAGGTAAAGGTTTATTGCGGTATCAAGCATAAAGTTGCCCCCCCCCCCCCTCAAAAAAAAATCCTAACTACGTGCCGGGCTCTAACATACTTCAAAAGAGAAAGGGAAAATAATTTTTAAGAGGAAAATCGTTTTAATTCACACGTTGACTACAATTTAAAAAAACTTACTCATTTCTTAAAATGAGACGTACGAGAATGATGGGTTTATTTTCGGTTTTTGCTGATGACGGCAGTTATGTCCATTGCGATGCGAAATGCTTTCATGCCTAAAGAGTTTGACAATTGTAGTTTGTTTCGAAATTTCCTTTTAATTCCTACCATCGCTGAAAATCCAACTTCACAGGTGTATGAAGATGTGAAAGGGAGCAGCATCTTCAATGCTTCAGTCGAAAGAGTTGTATACTGTTGTCGAATAGTTGAAATTTATTTTCAATGAAATATCTTGGAACAACAGATCGATAAATTCTTCCCCGGCCTTTGTTGATGTCCCAACAGCAATATCTCCTAGAAATGGATTTGCAATCCACCTCCTTTTTTCACAGTTAAGGAAGTAGTAATCAAATTTTTCATTCAATGTGTCCAAATGTGCTGAGATTGCGGGGATGAAGCCAGCATCCGGATTCACCTCTTTTTCTATGACAAAGGTTTCAAATGTTTTGAAACAGTCATACTTACCATTTTCGATGTTCTTTTTCCACAACATTATATATTTAGTGAAATCGTGAATTTTATCGTGAATTGTAAATAAGTCGAGTCCTTCCGATCCTTGCAAATATAAGTTCAATTCGTTCAATTTCGAAAATATGTCAGCCAAATATGTGAGCTTCAGAACAAATACCTCGTCGCGCAGGTATTTTGTATAATCGCTTTTCTCGTCAATAAAAATCGCGACTTCTTTGCGAAGTTCCACAAGTCTGGTTAGAGCTTTCCCCCTCGATAGCCAACGTACATCGGTATGGAGAAGAAGTGAATTATGGATACACCCCATTTCTTCGCACAGCTTTTCAAGTAAGCGTGTTTGCAACGGCCTCGATTTGATGAAATTCACAATTTTCACAGAAGTGTCCCAAACGCGTATCAGCAGACATAGATTTCGATACTAACACTTCCCTGTTAAGGTTACAGTGAGTCCATGATGCATTCGGACTAACTTCCCGAACTCGAGTCACAACACTGCTATTTTTACCACACATAGCCCTGGCGTCGTCCGTACATATTCCAACACATTTAGCACAGTCCAGATCTTTAGTTATTATATAAGTATCAAGGGTTTTAAAAATTTCCTCTCTAGTACCTCGAATAATTGGTTCGCAGCATAGCATATCTTCATGTATTTCGTTTTTCCATATGTAACGTACAAAAATAAGCAGCTGACACAAACCTTGCACATCCGTAGACTCGTCTAATTGTAACGAGAAAAATTCACTCATACACACCCTTTGGTTCAGCTCATTTTCTGCACACTCGGACATTTCATCGCTTTTTCGAGAAGCAGTGTTATTAGAAAGCGGAAACGTTTCGACTTCTTTCAAGCTCTTGTCACAAAACATACCTTCAACCGCATCTTTTATTGCTGGGAGCACCATAGACTCACCAATTGCCGGCGGTTTGCCAGCTTGCGCGATTAGCAAACTAATCAGGTATGAGACTTGTATAGCTTTTTCATCGATCGTAGTAAAATGTGAAAGCTTCTTTTTGGATATTTTCAGCTCTTCCATTTTTCTTTCAAAAAATTTGAGCGGCCTATTTTTGAAATCCGAATGCTTCGTCTCAATATGCCGACGCAATTTGTTCGATCGCATACTGTCGTCGAAACAAGTTTCGAAGAAAACAAAGCCCTGCCGCCGTGGATCTTCTTCATCACCATTCCGCGAATATCCGAATTTTAAGTAGTCGGAATCATATTTCCTTGCCACTTTTCTTCACTGCGGTTGCTTAGAATTTATCATTGAAGGCTCTTCGTCATTTTCTTCGATTCTCATCGCCGGCATCTTTGTCAACCACTTATCCATAATGCAGAGAGAATAAATTCATATAAGATAGTTATAAATAATTGATGATAGGTCTGACTTATTTTCATAACACACTATTTTCATAAGACTCTTGAAATTATCGCACTATTATAGTCAGATTGGTCTATACAGAAATGGCCCTTCAACAGCCACTCTTGAATTGTTCAAAACTTACCTTTCTACTTTTGACAATGCCGAGTTATCCGTCAATCAGTTTCATCCTCCTTTTGTTAATTCCAAACCCTTATATGCAGAGGTGTTGTTTCCACGACAATGCATATTTCTGCTTTCCGTCTGGCAGGAAGGGGTCTATCATTCCTTTCAATCCCCCCCTCCCCTTGAAAGAAAACAAGAGTCACATCCTTCGAGGAGTTATATAAGTAGAGCAAGCCAGGGCAACCCTAACGAAAGGCCAAAACCGTTGTCATGTG
Organism: Amaurobius ferox; assembly: GCA_951213105.1. NCBI lineage: Eukaryota > Metazoa > Arthropoda > Arachnida > Araneae > Amaurobiidae > Amaurobius > Amaurobius ferox. The sequence goes on from OX578135.1 coordinate 51,083,082, forward strand.
ACTTGAGGGACTGACACTTCCCGCCAGAACGTTCCATTTCCCCTGTAATTCAATAAGAGAATGCGAATGGCAAAGCGTTCTGGAAAAAAAAAATATTTTTTTTAATTATTTTTGCTCCCCCTAAGCTTTGGAGGATAACAAAATTGTAGGAGATATTGATGAGCTTCGTGATGAAATTTTTTCATTAATGTATTTATCAAAAAATATTCATTAAAACATCTTAAACTAACTGCGTTTTACTACATTTTGGCGATATTTAGCGGTTTTGGAAAAACGAAACTACGAGATCGCGCCCCTGCGCTTTGAATGCGCGCAAGAAATACACAGTTTGTGCTTCCTAAGATATAATTTTGAGATTGCAATCCAGGGTATTTTTTGCATCCCGGGATATCAGAAATTATTTTTTTTCAATTTCGGTATCCCGAGGGGTTAAAAATATCCTTTTATTTCATTTTATAAATAAAGAAGATATATTTTAATTATCTTACGCCCTGATTTATTTGTCTATACATATTACGCGTATGTGAACGATAATAGCCTGTTGAGATTCTCTTATAACAAACTTTTGATATAACGGAATTTTGAATATAATGAGAACACATTTATAAAAAACATTACCTTTAAGTACTTTTTCTCATTTGTAATAAACACTGATATACTTATAAAGAACATTAGACAATAGTTAATCGTCTGAAATAATACACCTTTAATTAGGCAATACAATATATTTAAAAAAAAAATCTAGTAAAATAAATATACATGTGCACTTTGACATATGTACTGGAAAAAGTAACTGATTGATATCGAACAAATTGCATATAAAATTTATAAATAAGAGTATCCTAAGTTAATAAATGCATTGCGTTTGGCACACTGTATAAATTTTATTATAAAAGAAGTTGGTATACAGTACGTCGCTGTTCTCACGACTTCCCTGGCATTTTGACGTCTCTATGGGCAAAAATTTTAGTTTTCAAATCGTAGTTTAGGCATATCGCATTGTCGTCAAAGTGATAAAATAGCTCATATGAAGTTATTTTAATATGTTTTTATTTGGTTTGAATCAGAAACAGAAAGAAAAATAAGTGGTAGGAAAAGTATGTAAGATCTCATTAATACAATTCAAATACTTTCCGCAAGATATTTGTGTTGTGTGCATATATGTATGTATGTGTGCGTGCGTATATATGTGCTTGTCCGTGTGTGTGTGTGCTTATATATATGTGTTCTTGTGTGTGTGCGTATATGTATATGTGTTCTTGCGTGTGTGCGTAAATGTATATGTATTTGTTTGTGTGAGTGCGCATTTGTATATGTATTTGCATGTGAAGTTTGGTTAAGATAACTTATGAACGCATGTACGTACCCGGCATGATATTTCATATAGGGATAAATTATGTTGTTTTTCAGACCCAGACCGTCCGACCTACCAGAAAGGTGTAAGGTAACTGTTTGGAAGGCCGGGAAGTACCACCTAATTTATACCGGAACCCAGTGGGGGAGGCATCCACAGGGACCATACCCTCCTTCCCTTGAAATGATGGTATTCTGGTAATTGGTAATTACTGGCAAATGGTAACTGAAGGCAGTCGTTAATAAAAGCATTTCGCATACTTTACGAATTATTAAACAAGAAGTATGCAGAACGTTGCTGTTCTAACGACTTTCCTCTCATTTTGACGTCACTGTATGTATATAATTGTTTTAAATTCGTAATTTAGGCATAGTGCATTGCCGTCAAGGCCATTATTGAATAACTCATCAAGTTATTTTAATATGTTTTATTTGGCGTGAATCGGCAAGAGAAAGAAAAATAAGCGATAGGAAATGTATATTTTAAAACCCTATGAACAAAGTTCAAATATTTTCCTCAACATGCATGTATTGTGTGCATATATGTATGTATGTGTGTTTGTGTGTGTGCGCGTATGTATGTGTTTGTCTGTGTGTGTGCGTATATGTATGTGTGTTCATATATGTATATATGTTTATCTATGTTTGTGCGTATCGTATATGTACTTGTGTGTGTGCTTATATGTGTTTGTTTCTGTTAATGTCCAATATAAATAGGTATTTGCCTGTGAAATGTGGGTAAGATAACTTACGAATGCATGTATGTATCGTCATGAAATTTCATGTGAAATACATTATGTAAAATAACTGATGAAAATTCCCTAAATTTTTTATAGTTAAAGGTACAGAACTATTTTTCATTACATGGAATAGATCAATATTAGTGGTATGTCTTCGTATATTTTTTAAAAGTAAAATATTATAAAACTAAAATAACTTCGCTAAAAGCAACATATAACACAATAATAGTGTTTGTGTTGTGTGTTGCTTTTAACGATTTTATTACGTTACCGTTTTGGGCTGTACATAGAAGTATTGTGTTAGAACCAAAAGTTTCATCGTACATTTTTTGGTGTTGGGACATCTGTAAATATGAAGAAACAATGAATACTGTAAAACTTAATTGTGATTTGATCAATTATTACCTATATCTCGTTAACAAAATGTTATCTATCGATATAATATTTTATGTTTTATGATAAAAAAAAACCTTAAATATTAATTAAAAATAATTTGAAATAATTTCCTGCAATAATAATTTGAAACAGAAAAATAAATAGCCGTAACAAAATGTAAAATTAATGTGTAAGAAAAGAAAGTGTTGCAGAATCTTTATCCATTCATTTTGAACCTGTATATTTTTGAGATTTAAAAATATAGATTGAGATTCTGAAAAAATAACGTTGTGTATAACAATAAACAAACTATCATAATGGCACACTTTTATCATTTTCTAGAACTGCTACAATGTGACGTTCTAGCGAGAGCGTTCCAAATATAGCGCTCATTTGTAGAAGCGAAGGTAAAAATTCTCTGACATACTGGCCATGCATTTAAGATCACTAAACAGAGGAAAGGCTACCACTAGTGATACTAGCTCTTTGGTCCCATCCCCTTGTCAGCTTTAAATAATTTCCTTATCTTAACAGGTTTAGTAACGAATTTCAAGGAACCCCATAACGCGTAAAGCTTGATTGCTATTTTTCGTCGATAAAAAAGGCATTTAATTTGAGACAGCAACAAGTTGTTGGGGGTCAACTAACAAAGAACGAACAAGAATTTTTCTGTAACGGAAACACACGGTGTTGCTCTCAACCGATCACAACCAGTGCAGTCTCAATGCGCATCTATTAGGGGTTGTTTGTCCATTGTTCAGGCTTCCACAGAAACCACGATAAAATCCCTTTTGTCCATTTTTAAATTCAAAAAAATATAAAATATTTCTGAAAATATGCATACTTCTAGAACTTTTCGCGCCCCACAGTTTGGGAACCACTGAGAGACTTAAAATTTCGCGCACGGGTGTGCATTTCGATAAAACACATTATTGGAAATAATTATTTCTTAAATTTATATTTGAGGGAGGTAGAGTGTCCATATCATAACATTTGAAATAGAGACTGCTTGTTTAGATAAAGCACTTAAAGGTAAAATACATACTTGAATTTGGATGGCAGTCGTATGATGGAAGAAAAAGCGAAAATATCTGTGTTGCAATATTTGGAGATTTATGGGTAGCGCAACCGTGTAACAGGATGCTTGATTGACCAAATAAGTGCGAAATACCTTGTCTGAATGTGATAGAAATCTTGAATTCCATGATTGGACAATCACACCGAATTACATTCGACCCATTCCATTCGTTTGTGAAGTATGGCTTCGATGGGCTCACGGACATGTACACTGACTGACATAAAGACACCACAACAAAAACGTTTGATTCAAGGTCATGGATTCTCGTAATGGGCTTTTCTGTCGAAAAATCGCTTACGAATTTTCGACCCCGTCAAAAATAATGCTTTCCTTATTCATTATACTGTGCATGTTGGGAAAGTAGCAGGACTCTACTTGCAGAAAACCTAACGACACTATAGACGTATACGCAAAACTTAAACCTCAGCTATGTTATAGAATCCATACGATAAATTCTATTAAAAATTAAAAAACTATTTTTTTATATAAAAAAGAAAGTTTGAGCTGAAATAATCCGATTTCTTATACAAATAGCCAAAATTCTACAAATATATTTCTGTATTTCAATAAAAATTATTCTAAATTGATATTAAAAAATTATGTTGGTATGGTAACTAACCAGTTAATATATATATATATTATGAGGACAAAACTGAATGATTGGCTAGTCGCATTGTCCACAGGGCACTTAAGTTAGCTTTGACGCGAGTATAGTTTACCAGCATCACGGTAATTGTATTTTCATTCATAACAATTTGCTTATTTACATCGGATTTATATCTTCCTACTTCTGTTGAGAACTTTCCAGTGAGGTCTTTAAAGCATGTTAGTTATAATTTCTTTAATTTGCATTATACTATCATTTTCCTGTAGATAAACAGCATATTACGTGCTCCGGTGTGAAATACCAATCAGGGGCTCCCCTGGCAAAAGGTGGTTTCCACATGTGGGATAGAATTAATTTTAAACAGTTCTTAAGAGACGTTTCACATGTCGGGTTCGCTCCTCAAACATCTATCGTGCAAAATAAAAAGTTGGGTGCCTCGACCAAGTTCGTCGACAATGGTAATCCCAAGAAACTAAGGAATCTGGATCTGCTGTTGGTCTATTTTCTACGTAAATGTATTATTGAATACTTTGTATGGGTAGCTTTGTATGGGTAGTATCACTGGTTCTGATGTATCATGTGTTGGATATGCTGACGATGCTGTTATCATTGCCAGGGCCAAATTTGGCAATACTGTCTCAGACATGATGTCCACTGCTCTTAGGAGTGTTGAGACATGGTGCAAAAATGTCGGTCTCTCTATTAACCCACAGAAGACTGCTATGGTTGCGTTAATAAAAAACGTACTCTTAATCTTAGAGACATTCGCTTCTTTGGTCAAAAGTTCACTTGCTCCAAGGAGGTTAAATTCTTAGGAATCTATTTTGAAAAGGGACTCAATTGGAAGAGACACTTGGAATACTGCATAACTAAAGCTAGAAGAATTTCCTGGTCTTGCAGGAATGCTATTGGAAAAACCTGGGGTCTGAATCCCAAGGCTATCCATTGGATTAACTTTATGGTAATCTGTTCCATCATTTCCTGTGGCTCCATTATTTGGTGGTCTAGAATCAGATGTGAAACTGCTAAATTAGATCTAATTAAGTTTCAAAGGATGGCGTTTATTGCGATCTCTGGATGCATGAAAACAACTCCCACTGCAACTCTTGAACTTCTTTTTGGATTGCACCTTCTTTACATGCATATTGAAGCTGAGGCTCTCGCATGCATGAACAGACTTAAATATCTGAAACACTGGAAGGACTACTCAAAATATTTATCTTGGAGTGGTCTAAACAGTAATGCTGTAAATCATCCTTATTTCCATATGCCATCTGATGGCATTCATGTCAAATATACGTTTGATAAGCCTTATGAAATTCAGGTCCCTTCACTGGATGACTGGAAGAGGACTCCTACCTACAATAAACAGAATTGTATTGTTTGGTATACGGATGGCTCGAAGCTAGGCGCTAGTACTGGTGCTGGTGTATGCTGTCCGGATGATGGTACAAAACTGTTTTACCTTCTCAGCAGTTATGCTACTGTCTTTCAGGCTGAAGTTTTTGCCATTCTCATGTGTTGTAGAATTTACTATGACAGAAATTACAAAAGCAACCAAATACTTATCTGTTCTGATAGTCAAGCTGCTCTTATGGCTCTAGGAAAGTCTACTATGACGTCTTCCCTCGTCTGGGAGTGCTATAATGCACTTTGTAAAATTGCTAGCAATAACAGAGTCATCCTATACTGGGTGCCTGGATATTCGGGCATTCCAGGAAATGAGTTGGCTGATGAATTGGCTAGAAAAGGTTCTTGTACTCCTTTTGTTGGTCCTGAGCCGACTTTTTGTGTTTCCAATGAACTTACCAGAAGAACTGTTTATGACATCTTCAGAAAGCTTCAGTGTAAGAACTGGCGTAATACTAAGGGTCAAAGGCAGGCGAAAATACTAAACTGCAACTTCCCTAGCATACGTCAGAAGGAATCATTCAAGCTCAGTAGAACTGGCGTCAGAAGGGGTGTTGGGCTCCTTACTGGGCACTGCTCCCTTAAAAGACACCTAAATATTATGGGTGTCACTAAGGATTCGATTTGCAGAGCAATTATAGCGAAGAAACTGCTGCTCACATTCTTTGTGAATGTGAGGTTTTCTCCGCCCATAGGTTCGAACACATAGGTCGACATGTGATTGAACCCTGGGAACGGAATGACATTCCTGTCAAGTGCCTGCTTATCTTTGCTTCGACTACAGGTCTCTTTTCGTAGAAATCTTCACTTTTGGGGTAGTACAATAGACCTCTGGTCGATGTGCTAGGCTCTCCTGGAGCCACCCGCCTTCATTTCATCACTCATTCATGGGTAACTCACTGGTTCAGAATGAGTACGATTTAAGTACGGGTATTGCCACAATACGAATAAGTGTTTATTTACAGTATTGTGGCAATTAATTGAAAAATGCAGTTTTTTTTATAAAATTCAGTTTTATTCAAGTTGTCTATGGATACATTTAAAACTAATAAGTGATATGACCTCACCGAGACTTTATAACATCACAGACACGTTTCGGCATGGAATGTACTAGACTAGCACATGTAGTTTTAATTTCAACGTCTCTGAACCATATGTCAATAACGGCAGAAATTAGCTTATCCATCGTCGTACAGTCAAATTTGTGAAGCCGTTTTTTGACAATAGCCAACAAATTTTCTCTGGGATTCAAGTCTGGTGAATTCCCGGGCCAATCCAGTACGGTAATATTTTATTTTGAGCAGAAATTTTTGATTCGCTTCGAAGTGTGACATGGCGGGCTGTCTTGTTGGAAAACGCAATCTCCGTTCGGCCACAGTTTAGCCATGGTTGGAAGCACTTTTCGGGTCAATATGACATCGAAACTGGCACTGTTCACCATTCCCTCTACGGGAACAAGAGATTCTGTCCCCAAAACGCTGAAACAACCCCAAAACATCTTTTTGGGCGGATGCTTGGGTGCTTGATTGATGTGGTGCTGATTGAGAGGTTCTTCTTGGCTCCTTCTCACAAACATAGATCTAAATCCCTGAACCACAAAATGTGTTTGTCAGAAAAGAGAACTTTCTCCCAGTCCATGTTTTGCATTTTCGTGCCCATTCCAACCTTTTTTTCCTCATGCGAAGCGTCAGAAGCTGCTTCTTGTACGGTCGACGTGCTCTCCGTCCGCGTTCTAAAAGCCTGTATCGCACTGTTGAAGGTGCAATATCAACACCAGCTGCCACCATGGACTTAGACAGGTCAAAACTGGTTAATCCGAGGATTTTTAACACTCATTCGATGTAAAGTTTTGTCGTCACGAGTCGAAGTTGATATTTTTCGGCCGCATCTTCCAGAGCGGTTGGTTCCAGCATTTCCTGTTTCCTGAAACCGCTTCCAGATCCTCCCGACACTTGCTATACTCACTCCACATATTTTACCTATTTCCTCGAACGTCTTAGAAGTGTGTTCTCTAAGCGCAATCACTTTAGCACGTGTTTCCGCGCTGATATCCATGACGCTAATGAGCCCCGCAACAACTGAGAAACTACCACTGCGGAACACCTGCCACCTGGCGGAGGAATTTGAACACCTGCTACTTACCAGGTGCATACGAACACCTGCTACTTTGATAATAACTGCAATTTGAACTCTGAGCTAATTTGGAGTGCTTCTTCCTAAGCCTACGTGTGATAAAACGAAAAAAATGACATTTCTCAATTAATTGCCACAATACTGTATGTGTACTTATGGTTTGTGTAAAGTGGAGGTTATACTTAAGGAAGATGTTATACCTATAAGGTAGAAGTTATACGAAGTTGTTCCATCTTGTTAGACTGAGAAAGTTGTAACTTTCGTTTAATACATATGTCTTGACCTGTTCATAGCTGTCAAGCATTTCTTGGCTGTTGGGATTGATTACTCATAAGTCAATATCGCGTTTTAAGTTGTAACACTATTGAGAGTTTAAAATTGATACATAGAAGATAAAAATCTTCTATGTATCAATTCTATGTATCAACTTGGAAAAATACATTTTAAAAGCGAATTTAAAGACATTATTTTATATAGAAGCAATTTTATGAATGTAATGCTTAGAGTGGTTTATATGAATAATACAATTTTTTATGATTTTTTGATCCAAAACAAAACTTAATAATTAGCCAGACGTAGCTTACACAATAAGTTGCCAGGAGTATTGTTTGCCATGATCATGAAAATGGTATTTCTCATTCATAGCAATTTATTTCAATTTGATTTGGCTTAACTTCTGTTGAGAACTTGGTAAAGGGTATTTTAAAAGCGAATTTAAAATTCCGATATCTTATATATAGAAACAATTTTGTTAATGTGTTGCTTAGAGCATTTTACGTGTGTAATTATATTTTCTGTATCTCTTTTATTTCTTCTCATTTTCTGTGACAAACATCCACATTTTTATCCAATTAAAATTCATTTTAGATAAAAAAAAACACGTTTATTAGAATTCATTTAATAATCATTTTATGCTTTGTTATAAATAAACCTAATAAATACAAATATACTGAATGTGTTTTCTGCGATATACTTAGCAAATGACAGACATCGCAAGCGCAGATGCAGGGAAAGCAAAATAGTTCCATGAAAAATTTGACAAACTAATTACTTCAGATCATTTGTATTATCTGTTTTCAGTCAGGCTGAATGGTTAATGACTCATTCGTTGATGCGTGTTGCTTAATTGCTTTTCTGTTACGAACAAATATATTTCTTGTTTATGAAGTATGTTAACTTCGGAAATAACAGAGAGAAATAAAACCCTGAGATTTTCCTTATTTTTCATCCACTGTTTCGTAATTAATATTTGGAGTGTGTTTAAACAACCAATGTTCAAGGTCCAGATTAAAACAACCAATGTTCTAGGTCCAGATTTAAAGAACTAGTGTTCTAAACGTGCAAATCATGAAATATTCCATACTAGAAAGTGTACCCGTCGTTGCCAGAGATTTAAAATGAGCACTTATGATTAGAATTACACCGGATCATACAGCGAATTCTCAAAAAGCAAACAACGCTTTTAAGACATACCGGCGCAGAATAAAAAATAAGTATAACTTGCTGAGTAATCGTAATACGTCATAAATAAGTCTGAGGGGCACGTTAGGCCCAGGTGCACTTCTTTCGTTAGCTCAAAGCAAAAAGTATAATCTTCAAAACTAAGTTCTAACATAATTAAAACCTGAGATTGAAGATTGTCAATCTAATATATTTTGTGTTGTTTTCACAACATCTCCCATAAGGAAAACTAAACATCGCTTTAATTAATTCGGAATACGAAAAATAATGTCCCTCACCCGACAAGTAAAATTCAGATAATCAAATTCTAACTCCGGGAATTTTCATCAAAATTTTACCATTTTGCAACAGTACTCATAATGATGTATAATACCAAATTAAGAAAATTAAAACGATATATTTTTAATTCGCAAAATTAGAAAAACAATAAAGTAAATCCCTTCATCTGGCCACAGAAGTTTCTTCGTCTAAACATAATATCTGGAAGTTTAATCAAAACACCTACTCTTATCTTCTAAATTCGGAAATTGTCTGCCCGAAATTAAAATCGTATTAAGCCGAAAATTCGAAGGATTTTCAGCTTTAAATGTTCATAACATTTAAACTAATTTGAATTTAGAATCAAAATCTTGCTAAGCTGCATCGTTTAAGACCTAAAATACGTCTACATCAAATTTCGCAGCTATTTGAAGCTTCAATTTTCCGCTATTGACAACACAAATCCACAGGCATACAAACATTCTATTTTTTATGTAAGATAATTCTTCTTTTAATTAATCTCAACATATAAAATTTCCTAATGATAAATGTAATTTTAATGAGTTTAAAATATATTAAAGCGGGCTTAATTGTGTACATCTTCAAATCGAGAAATGTCAATGGAATAATTTCTTCTCTATGCAATAGAATAACAAAGTCAAATTATCGTTTTATGAGCTTGCGTTCGCACATGTCCACCCATACACATGGTGTCCTTCTCCATGTAAACATTTATCATGGACTCCTTTCCATATTTGATTTTCCCCTCTTTGTGAATTTTTCATGGTTTCTTCTCCCTCAAAGATAACAATAAAGATCAATCATGCATAAAGCATTGATTATGAAAGATTTTTCAACTGAAATGCAATTTTATTTAAACATCTCTAAAGTGTGATGCATTCAACACTGACATTTTAGAAATTATCACAGTACTACAGTAATTTATTATACTTGAAAACTTAAACTTCATCGAAAAAGACAATGCTAATTGCACAAAATAAACTTTATTCAAATAAGGTCATCGAAAGTACAATTTGCGAAGTGTTTACGATGCTCTTGCAGTTAATATGAAGTGACAATTTTAATATTTCATTATTGTAGAAACTGCATCGTTTGCTTATCTCATGTTAAATTAATTCTTCGAAATTGTTGTAACTAAAATTTGTAACTATTGTTGTAACAAACAATTTAATTTCATAAATCGTCTGCTTCTCAATGTAAAATTAATGAATATTTCATTTATATCAATTATATTCTAGACTCCATAGCTAAATAATTTTGAGGGAAAAAAATTCAGCAATTCTTATACAACTCATCTGAGTATTGCTTGATTTATTTATATTCTATATGCTATAGTTTAGCGATAAATTTAGGCTCCGTTGTACGAATAAAGAATGTTTTAAATCGAAAATATTGTAATTGTGTTGGCACCGAATTTAGGTACACAGATAATACGCAAAAATAAAGTGGTTTTATGACGGATGCAACACTAAATACAAATTTAAACAATCTTTAAACATCTGCGGTATACACAGCGGAAGAAAATGGAAGCCTTATTTTATTTTGCAATCAGTCACTTGATCTCTTTATCGGATCACATAATATGGGTGTAATTTGATTATTTTAATTTTTATTTAAAAAATTACCTAACATACTTTGCTGAATTTTTTTTGCACATTTTATGTGATAACTTGAATATTTTCTAACATTTTCGAAGCAATTTGTGAATTTTAACTCCGTTTAAAAAATGTTTGAAAAATTAAGTCCCATAATATTCAATGTATTTCATTTTTTCAATCCGAATTAAAACCGAAACTAATTGAGTGATATTTTTCATTTTCATTCCCAAATATCCCACAGGCCATTTCAATATCATACTAAAGTGCCATTTTGATAATATCATTTTTACGAAAGCTATCGTGCGAACGGACAGAGAGGCAGATACATAGACAGTCAGAAACACATTTCAACTATGTTGAAAAGTGTTAAAAAAGGGGAATTCGGGCCTCCCTTGTGCCTAGGTATCCTACTCGAGTGATATACGTCCCCCTATTGGCGACCTTGTGCAAGTAGTAAAGCTAAGACCACCATAAAATAAATATATAAATATATCAACTGGTTTACAAGACAAAAGAAAACCATGTTTATCAAGATAAATGAAGCAAAGTAGTAGCTCTTGAAAATGCAAAAATATATCTTTCAACAGAGTTATGTGTACATAATACCTATCTTATTGGTATCAAACTAATTGGGGTTGAATTTTATCTAAATACACTGGCCGAAAGTTAAACATAATCGCTACACCTATGAATATTTCACATACTAAAAGTCGGAATGGAACGAAACTTGGTACGCATGTGTAACATTGCAAATAACAGAATAAAAAAAACAAGAATAAAAGAGAATGTTATTCAGGAATTATGCATTTTTTAAATATACCAAAACGCAAATTTTGTTTTTCTTTAAAAAAACTGAATCAACTATAGTACATTACTAAGGGTCACCTCTTGCAACCACGGAAGTCTCACATTGATTTTTCATGCTTTCTATGACGTTGCTCTTGAGCTGTGTGGACCAAAAGCCCCACTCCTGGAATATAGCTGTTCTTAACTCCAAATAGTCCTTGATGGAGAGTGGCCCAAAACAATTCGACTGCTAAGTACATCTCATGAATGCCGAATGAGATTCATATCCAGAGAACTCGACGGCCACAATATTCGCTGGATATATTCCCTTTGACTAAAATCAGCGACCGTCCGAGAACGGCGTGGCACACATTAACGTCCATTACGAATCGGGAACCTACAGCAACTCAACTCGAAAAAGTCAAAACATGAAGTTCCAGTAAATCTTATCTGTACCTCTCTAATCCCTACCCGGGGCGGGCCACTCTTTGAAGTGGTTACGGATCTTAGCTCTGTAGCTCTGGTCCTCCAACCTGGGGGGCGTAATAATCGGGCTACCTGAATGTCGATGAAACGGTGAGGCAATCAGGCCCCGACTCTTCCGGGTGGCCATGACCACTGGATTGTGCCTATTCATGGCCTGAGCCAAGGTCCGGTCGGTGGCTGGGGTCTGGCTTGGCGGGTGTTCTTCGGGACCCTGTCCGGTGAATGATCCCGTCGAGAACGTGGCCCCTGGCTGCGGCTTTGCTGGAAGAGATTTTGGTAGTTGTGCCTTATCCCCTTGTAGTCGACAAAAACCTTACGGTTGCCGCGGGAGTTGGACTTTTCTCTGTACCTCTCACCAGTAAAGGAACCTCTGTCGAAGGTGTGGAGCTCTGTATGCCAATTTAGTATTATGTCTGCATATAACAAAACTCCATACCCTCTAAATTCACCCCTTACCGTGATGTGATGTTAAGGGATTGGTAACGTGTTCCCCGTATGCTCCATATAGTGCTGTGATAAAAATCAGTATGCAATCTGAATCGGGACTTATCATGGAAGAGTCCCACTGATTCAGAGTCCTCTTTCCATGTCCCTGACTCATATGTAAACGTGCACGCCTGAGTCAGGGTTGAGCAAGAGACAAACTGTTGGACGTCTGGAATACAGGTCGGTCAGTTTCACTGAACTTCCTGTAAACAATTTGTTTGACACATTTGCTCCTGTGTGGGTTACAATTCTCCAGATAGTTGCCTTGCAGACATCGTCCTGTGATAGCCCGGAAGTTGTAACGACTTCATACTGGTTGTCGTCTAACATCTCCAGTGCTTTGGAACATTGTCTACTGTCTGGTGATTACATATTGCGGTACATTCAGTGCCGCAATACGTACTTGTCAATGTTACTTTTCAATGTTGCGTACTTGTCAATGCGTACTGTCAATGTTTGTCCTAATTCAAGCATTACGGTGATTTTACCCTTAAAAATGATCAACTTTGTCTTTGTGCAATAATATAATCAGTTGAATTTATGGAGTTGCGATATACTCATCTTATTTATGAATATACCGTCAAATAATGAAATTTGCATGTGCACAGAGATTGGGTTTAAGATAGTAGATAATATACATGTAAATTTATGCTCTTCTGTTTGCCTTAACTCTTTAATGCGTTTTAAAAATTATGCTTAACATTTAGACACCGGCTTACAACATCTATGACATAAATTCAGAGATTACAATACAAAATTTGATTCTAGTTCATACGCTCTCAAAACGTGTAAATACATCGTAAACGATGGAAGCGATAAAACTAATTGGGTTCTTAATAGAGTTAAAATATACAGAGTTAAAGCTAATTTACGCCACAAGAGATAAGAACTATCGAAGGAATTTTAGATTTCTAGCATTTAGCGTATGTAAATCACATTTGTTCAGTAGCTGAAAAGATCTTACGATCATGATAACGAATTTAACTGGGATTTCATCCTGGAAATCCCAAAGGTGTAAGAGTAAATATGGAAGCTAAAGTAAAATGTTTTAGATTATCAAATGTGTAAAGGTACTTAAAATTTCACTCAACATATACATCTTAAAATTAATTTAAATTATTCAATAGATGCGTCACAATGTGGTGTCACATTTTTAGATTTACAAAATTAGACAATAACTGAATTTTCGGTAAAAATACTTAATAGTAGAAGAAATAATAAAATGTACATTAATTATCGGTTCACTATAAATAATTTATCTAAACTTATGGTATCTTAACTTATATATGCGTTAAGGCCAAATTTATTCTTATAATTATCGTTTCTAACATTCCTATTTTCTGATATGTTTCAATTAACTGACATTCTATTTCACATAAAGGAATTATAAAGCGATCATTCAATTAAATGAATGGCTTAAAAAGCCCTTTTTGTCCGTTCATACAATTTCGGTAATTACTTTTAAATCCTTTCGATTAAGCTGCAAAGTTCCGCTGCTTTCTTCCAAATAACTGCGCTACCTTTACAGTCAAATTCCCCATTAATTCAGTTAAATCCTTATCGTCTGTATTCAAGATTTGTCTGAAATGTTCACTCCTCCGTAAAACGATTTTATAATATTTCTTTGAAATTTTAACACACGTGCAGGGAGATCAACTAATTCAGTTCACTAATATGATCTAACTGAAGTGAATATTAGTGAACTGAATTAGTGGATATTTCATTTGCGCCGATATGGTACACTTATTGAACAGAATTCATGAATTCGATTTTGGCACAATTATATTGGAGGATTTAATGTGAATGAAACTTTGATATCATGGATGCATCGGGACATCTCAATGGTTAGAGGATCTCATGAGGAGAACAAGAGTTCGATCCTCACAGTCACCCAAAACTACCCCCTGTCCACGCCGAGTCTGTGCATGGAAAAATCTGTTGGGTTCCGAAAGATGATAAATGAGGGGAAGGAAGGTGTGGAACCCATGGTTGCCACATCATCGGGTTCCGGTCTAAATTGGGTAATCCAATGTGATCCGCCCACAGTGGTGCGCAGAAACAATGTGTTATGGCAGCAAAATGGGTCATGCTTCGGCCGTTAATTAGGCGAATGATTTAACAAACGAGTGCTTACCAGCGAGGAAAAAACTTTGCTATTATCCTCATTTCCGCATAAAATGCATTCAAGACGTAAAGAAAATAAATTAACCGTCTTTATCTTTAATTAAGACTTCCGAATTTCCCCCATATATCAAAAAAGTAATTCGCTTTGATAAATTGTCCACATCTAAAATATCATAAAAAAAATTTAACGGTTTATCTTATTACAGAAATGGCTTTGTAGTTTGATATTTTAAAATCTACTCTTTGTCAATTTTGTAGCTTTTTTTATTTCTCTGAAGTTTTCTAAGCATGGTAACTTTTATTTCCTGAGACTACGGACATTTTTTGTGAGATGACAAATAAAGATATATCATTTTTACAAGATTTTTTTTTAAATTGATCTTGAGCATAGGAAATAATATAAAGTTATTACAATATTGGTAACTTGTGGTAAATTCAGCCAATTTGGTGATGTTTTAGGACCTATGAAAATTACATTTAATTTTTTTATTACCCTTGTTGCTGTGGTGGACAATTTCACTAAGCAAAATTCACTGAACTGACAAACTGAGTAAATGAGAGGATGATGTCTCAAAATTACCGATAACTTCCACTCTAGCTACAATATCAACCGGGAATCAAACACTGAATCTCCGAACTGGCTAGTCGACGCTCTACCTTTGAGCTACTGGGACGAAATTGCAAGCTCTTATCATCGAAGTGAACTCTGCAGTATTAGGAACGCAATTGCTACAGGCGGACAGATGAGAAGGAAAATTTTACATAATTTCATGCACCTCATCATATGTCAGATTTAATATCTAGTGTGCTTATAAATAAGTAAAAGTACATTAATAATTTGTAATAGCGACAAAATAATTTTCATTAATATTCGTGTGAAACTGCGAATAACTGCAAAGCCCCAAAAAATAATGGAATTACCAACATAATATACATTACGAAGATACAATATATATTTGTAGAAAAAAGTAGCTAAAATATATGTAGCCAAAAAAAGGTATCATTTAAATAATTAGAATAATTTTCTTCAACTCCCTCGAAAAATAAGAAAGAATTTCTCCATAGCCTTAAGATATTTAACGACAAATATCCATTTATTTTCTTAGTGACTTATGCGAGTAGCGAACAAATGAGAGAAGAAATAATTATTTTTGCTGTTTGTACAATAATTTGATTAATTTCAGAATATTGAACTTTTCTTAGCATAAAATCTGTAAATTAATTCATGTAGATTAATTCGTCAAAGAAATGAAAGTGCTTGGAAAATGGTTTTATAAAAGACAGAGAGCTGTCTTTTGTTGATATATGCAAAATTGATATATGCACAAATGCATGTCTTGGTCTCATTCCATTCGTCTCAGCTTTAAGACCATGAGTAAACTTCTAAAATCTCAAAATTACAAGTAACAGTAAAAACAAATAATCATAAAACTCAAATCCACATTACTTAATTATCGAGCACTTCCACTCCAGATAGAATCCGGATTTTGGTCTCATTCGATCGGTCTGATCTTGAAGATGAGCGTAAAATCCAATATTTAAAAAATTCGAATTAAGCGTGACAATGCAATGGAATAATTCAAAATCCCTTTTCGAAATGTTCGAATAATTCAACTAAGGCCAGATACTCTGTATTGGTTTCATTCGGCGGACTCAGCTTCCAAATCAGTGACAAAATATTATTTTTTAAATTCCAATTAGAAGGGACGATACAAAGGGATTCCCGAAAAGCTTATATCACTTTGCCGCTCAAAAATGTGCATCATTCCATTTCCATGCTAAATTGTGAAACGGTTTTTGATGTTCATAACTTTCATGAAGTGTGTAGGTGTCATTTTCAGTTACCAATAGCCACTGAGAACGAGCAAAACATTTGTCAAATTCCTAGATGATATAATTAATGGAGAGAGGTATATGATTTGCAAGTGTCTGGCAGTATCGTAAAGAGCATTGCAGCCCCAACCGACAATCGAACTCTGGATCTACAAACTGACCAGCCGACACTCTACTGTTGAGCTATTGAAACAAAATTACAAGCTCTTATCGTTGAAGTGGACTCAGCATCCTCCACCTTCAAATGTCAAATTGGCGCCAACTGACAATCTGACTGACTGCCTCCTACTATTTTCACCTCAGGTTAGCCTTCTGCTACTACTATTTCACTCAGGTAAGTATCCTGCGTGATCGTTATCCTTTCAATTTTGAAATCGGCGCTCAATCTTCCAGAATCCACTGAATCCGTACTGGGGTAACTTTTAAGCCTCTTACATCTTTGCACTAACCTACAGGGCTGATTTTTCTGGGCACCATTGCGAAAAGACTTGCTGCCCCAACCGGGGATCGAAACCTGGATCTCCAAACTGGCCATACGACGCTCTACCGATGAGTTACTGGGACGAAATTACAATCTCTTGTCGTCGAAGTGGATTCAACATTCTCCACCACCAAATGTCAAATTGGCGGGCACCTGTTAGTCTGAATGACCGCCTGCTACTATTCTCTTCTCAGGTTAGCCTCCTGCTACTACTATTTTGCACAGGTAAGTATCCTGCGTCGTCGTAATCCTTTCAATTTTGAAATCGACATTCAATCTTCCAGAATCCAATAAACCCGTACTAGTCGTACTAGGGTCATTTTCAGACCTCCGATATCTTTTAACTAATCTACGGGGTTCGTTTGTTCGGGCACCATTATGAAGAGATTTGCTGCCCCAACAGGGAATCGAACGCTGGATCTCCAAAAACTGTCCAGCCGACGCTCTACCGTTGAGCTACTGGGACGAAATTGCAAGCTCTTATCGTCGAAGTGCACTCAGCAGTATTATGAGGGAATTTGCGACAG
Source organism: Amaurobius ferox (assembly GCA_951213105.1). NCBI lineage: Eukaryota > Metazoa > Arthropoda > Arachnida > Araneae > Amaurobiidae > Amaurobius > Amaurobius ferox. The sequence continues at coordinate 51,100,839 of OX578135.1, forward strand.
GCGAATAGATGGGAAGGAAAGTTTTACATAATTTATGCACCTCATCATATGTCAGATTTAACATCTAGTGTGCTTATAAATAAGTAAAAGTACATTAATAATTTGTAATAGCGACAAAATGATTTTTAGTAATATTTGTGTAAAACTGCGAATAACTGCAAAGCCCAAAATAATTAAAAAAATACCAACATAATATACATTACGAAAATACAATATATATTTTTAGAAAAAAGTAGCTAAAATATATTTAGCCAAAAAAAAGTTATCATTTAAATAATTATGATAATTTTCTTCAACTGCTTCGAAAAATCAGGAAGAATTACTTCATAGCTTTAAGATATTTAACGACATATTTCCATTTATATTCTTAGTGACTTATGCGAGTAGCGAACAAATAAGAGAACAAATATATTATTGTACAAACGTCAAAAAATAATTGATTAATTTCAGAATATTGAAATTTGCATTGCATAAAAACTGTTAATTAATATATGTGGATTAACTCGTCAAGGAAATAAAAGTGCTGGGAAAAGGGTTTTATAACAGACAGAGCGAGTCCTTTTGTTGATATATACACTCTAAGACAAAAAATCGGCGCACCAAGAAAGAATTATCCAAATGAGACAAAATTTAGTAAGTATAATGTGGATAAACAGAAAAAGAAATGATTAGAATTTGAGAAAAATTGGATGATTTATTGTACTAAAAGATCTACACAAAGTGAGCACGTCAATATGGCGCTGATTCACCTATGGCCTTGATACAAGCTGTTACCCGATGTGGCATTGATGCATAAAGTTGCCAGATGGTGTTCAGGGGGGATGTCACTCCAAATGGCCTCCAATTGACAAGCTAATTCGTCTACACCTGGGATGGTCGCAGGCGACACCCCATCTCAGCCCAAATGTGCTCAATAGGCCAGAGATCTGGGAATATGGTTGGTCAAGGAAATGTGTCGTAAGCACGCAGACAATCAATAGAGAGGCGTGTCGTGTGTAATCTGACATTACTTAGCTGAAAAGTTTGCCAGGGGTGTTCCGAAAGGAATGGCAATAAAACGGGTCGCAGAATATCTGTGCTGTGATGGTGCCTCGAAGGGCTATCAAAGGAATCCGGCTATCAAACGAAATGACGCCCCAAACCATAACTCCCTGTTGTCAGGCCGTGTGAAGTGTGACAATAAGAGCAGAATCGTGAAGATGTCTGGTTTGTCTCCAGACACATCTGCGCTGGTCGTCGGGACTCATCACTGAATACAATTCGTTCCCAATCCGAACAATTCCACGCTGATCGGGCACGGTACCATAGCAAACGCTGTTAACGGTGTATACTGGTCAGTAGCAGGCGGTGTAATGGCCGCTGCAAGTATAGATTCCGCTCCCGTAGTCTTCTATTAATGGTCCGGGAGGTCACTCTCGTGTTTGTCACATGTTGGATGGTTGATAACGACGAATCTCGTGCTGTCACAGCTGCTCTGACAAGCGCTCTATCTTCCCGTTCTGTTATCGCTCTATCTTCCCGTTCTGTTGTCGCTCTAAGCCGTCCGCTACCCGCTTGCAGCTGAAATCTGCCATTCCTGCCAACGTCATCTAATTGCTGCATCGCTCCTACTCAAACGCCGAGCGATTTCTTCGGTGTGCCCATCCAGCCTCATGCAGTACGACCGAACACCCTCTTTCAAGCTCCTTCATATGCTCGTAGTGGTCGCGAATTCACCGGCGAGGCGTTGTTAAAATCAAAATAGGTAAACGCAATCGAAATCCACTGCGCGTTTTGTTTCTGAAAACGAGGCTCGCTCCTTATATACACCACCTTGGTGCTCAGTTTCAATGCACTGTAGTTCCGACTATCCATTCACTGGCTACAAATTTTTGATCATTTGCATATTCGGTCGAAAGGTGTTTGCATGTAAAGTTTCATTATTATCGGATTATTTTGCGGTGTGCTTCGATATTTTTTATCTTAGAGTGTATATGCAAAAATTTACTAACATGATTGAATTGAATTAATTGTTCATATTAACATTATGAACAATTAATCGATATATGCAAACATTTATTAACACGAATTCAAAACAATAATCGAATAAAACCTGGGATCGAAGAAAATCTCCTCCAGCCGCTGTAAATCTTTGATCGTTCGAGCACCAATTTTGGAGTATTCAATTTAATTTAAGAACAGTACAACAATTGGTCAGAACCCTAAAGTTGACTCCAACCTGCTGGATAGTGCCCGGATGTAATACGACCATGTAAAGAATTGCTTCAATTACTTGCATAAGAAAACATTCCCTTTTTTCTGCTTGTCTGTCACGTTCGGCGATAAATTTAGGGAAAATTTATTTTCAGCGAAATCAGATTAGAGTACACTTTGTTGAACTTTATGATAAATTTGGTACAATATCACCAACTAGGCTGATTTTCAAAAATTTTTCCTAGATGATAAAATCATATATATATAATCCGAAAATTAATTATGCCACTCTCTCTGAAAATTAGATTGGATTTATTTCCAAATACATGCATATTATATATAACCTTATAGAATAAAACCGTGTATAAATAGGCTTTAGTCTAATCTGACCGTGTTATTTAAACCTCATTACATTGAAACAAATCGTGTAAAAAGATAATTCTATTACTACCTAGACTTCTAGATCGAATTAAATCAAACCCGTCTAAAGTAACGTAAAACATGTAAAAAGGAACTTGAATGAATAAATGTATAAAAAGCATTGTTACGAGAATGAAAATTCGGAAGAGAGCTTTTGATGGTTTAACAGGTATGGAAGTTCTTGATCAGAGATAAAATATTTTATGGTTATGACTGTGTGTCTGTGTTTCAAAGCACAAAGCCATCACATCTGAAAAATATCCATTAGATTTTCATTTAGTTACCGGCTTATGGCATACTATGAGGCAAATAAGATTTTGATAAAAAACGAAAAATTTGACACGAACTTTTTACTTTGAATAAATAAGTAAGAATGCTTAACTTTATTTTTTAAATGCATGCTTTTCATATAAAATCTGATACATCAACTCTAACTACGATCAGCCGCTCTCCAGATATTATCAATTTTGTTTTTGAATATTAGTACTTCAGAAATCGAGCGAAATATCTTTTGTAAAATATAAATCTTTATTTAGAAATTTATAACTTCTATATAATTCAAAATCTAAACATTATTTAACATATAAGAAAATGCTGATTTTTGCAAAAACTGATTTTTCTACAACATAATTCAATTTTCTGAGAAAACAGTTGCAAGCATTTTAGGCTGCTTATTATATATTGCCCCGAATATGTACTGTTAATTCCAATCAAAAAAATCTGATGTGGGCAGCACATGACTTTCCTTATATAATGCAATGAATTTACTACTTTTACAGTAAAAAAATAGATTATTTTTATAGTTGTTATTTATATTCTTTCCAAGATATTGAATTTTCTTCAATGAGTCATCATTTTCTATTTCATCACCATCAATGAGTCATTGATTTAGCGTCATTTTATCCATTTGGCGAGTTTTTCGTTAATTAACAACATTTTAAAAAGTCGCCAAGTTGGGGACATTCCACCAAATTTGTCGCCAAAATCTCGCCAAGCGTTATGGACGAAGAAATAAGTTATTCTTACCGCAGATAAATGACTATTGGCGTTCAAATACAAAAGTATTACTCAATGTATCTTTTTTCATGAATAGAACGAGCTAAATCCACAAGAATGATGTCACTTAATTTATCGCATGGTATTATATATTAAAAGTGAGCATGTTTCTCAATAGGAAATATATTTTTTTATTTTATATGACTTTTTGATAATTTTTTTGAAAATGTACCATATCTCGATAACGGTTCATGTTAGCGTTCTAAATTTATGTCAATCATTTTCTAATGAAAAATTACATAAGAAATGTCTATTTGCGTAACTTTTTTAGCGGTTTTGATTTTTTGACGATTTTTTAAAAATTTCACTCGAAAATTTAGGGGGGTTCTGAACATTCGATTGATTATAAACACAATAGGCTTCCAGTGTTCACGAATTGTGATTTTTGTACCAAATTTCATTCGAATCGGTCCATTCGTTCGTCAGTTATCGTCTCCACAGACTCACTGACACACACACACACACACATACTTTCACACACACACACTTTCACACACGCACACACATACTTTCACACACAGACACACACATATACTTTCACACACACACACATATTTTCACACACACGCAGACATCACTTCAAATATATTTGATTCGTGATCAGGGATGCTTGAAACGTGCTCTCCTGTCGAAAACTCGAATTCGAATTTTCGACCCAGCCACAATACGTTCCTTATACATTATGTATATAAGGAAAGTAATAAGGAGAAAATAAACAACATGGAAATCGTTCAATTATGAATCAATTGCATCGTAAAATGCATCGCAAATAAAGTTAAGTGATGTAAACAATTTGATTGATTCATTGGAATTGTATAATTAATATTAAATCCTTTTATTTTAAATGACAAAGCTTCTACACATTTACTACGCTAACTTTCGAATCAAATTTCCAATTAATTCTGTTGAATTCTTATCAGTTGTATTCAATATCTGTTTGATATATCACTTCTCAGAGCAGAGCTATTTTCTGACATTTCTTTGAAGTCTTTCCGAACATGGGGGAGATTAGACAAACTTTATAAGTAAATATCTAATTTTCACAGATCAGATAGATATACACCGAAGCGAATTAATGAATTCGATTTTGTCACAAATATCTTGAAGTATTTAAAGTTAATGGTACTTTGATACTATGTTTATTTTCGCACAGACCGTATTCTAGATGTTATTGTGGTGAAAAAATTAGCAATATTAACGCTCATAATTTGGAATATCCCAGAAATAAGGTGGTCATGAATCGTAACATTTGTATATCGCTATCGTGGCCTCAAAAGTCACCATTGCTTCTTTGCATGAGTTCCTTAACTTAATCATTAAATCAAAACATTGCTCATTAAAATCCACATTTTTAACTGTTATAATAAATTATCCTTTATTCATTTCTCTATTACTGATATAATTTAAATTCCATAAATTTCAACAAACGCTTAGAGAGGAGAAAAGCACCGTGTGAGACCAGATCTTTTAATTCTTACTCCAAAGATCAAAATTTGACTTAACATATATGAAGACTGGCACATACCTCTGTATTTCTAGTCTGTTTCTAAAACATTTTCACTACACGAAATAACAACTCACTCTTTTAACCGCACCGCTCGAATCATCACCACCTCTCTCCTTCACTCTTCAATTATTAATTCTGTATAAGCATGAATTCTCCCTCATCACTTTTTGATAATCATTCTATATGTATTCATTGAATTTCTCTTGTTGTCGCCACACCATTTTGCGGAGGTTCAAATACGCCCTCCTTGCTCAAACTGGATGACCCTCAGTACAATATCGCATCTTCGCACCATTGGCTCTTTCAGATTCCAATGAAGTTTGTCTAAAGTCTTGGCTTTAGGATATATTTGCCCAACCATACCTGGAATTTGTGTGACGTGTATTTATTGGGGTCATGAATTTCCGGGCCAAGACTGTCATTAAACGGTGCCTACGTCTGCGCTTTGTTTCATCGCAAACATTAAAACTACATAAGTTGCCTGCCTCTTGGTCTCACAGTTATATAAAGGAAATTCCAGAATTCCGCGACCCTACCAGTACGATTCATCTGAAAGTTTGTATTTAGTGCGCGGGCGTGCAACAGGCGACTACGCCTTTTGAAAATTTGTATGAATTAATGTAATTAATCCTTTCTTTTAACATCGGGTACATTTATTTCACGATCGAGAACCACTAAAAGATAATACAGTTAAGCGCTTTTAGATAAACGTATCGTACGTGGCGTAGTCCTGTGAGCACCCACACAGCGGTTTTATACATGTATATTGTATGTATATTGTGCGGGCATATTGTTAAAGCGTTTTTTGGATTTCGAGAATTCGCTATCAGCTCTGCGTAATTTTAATCAGAGGTTTGCATCTTAAACCCACAATGCGAGGTGCATTCTTAAATATTTAATAAATAAATAAATTATTATAAAAATAATACGTTCTATATCACTGGATGAAAAAATCACAAATTTCCATAAAAATTGAAGAAACATTTCCTTGCATTAAATAACCTTCAAAATGCCAAATTATTTTATTAAATGGCAATAATCATATGAAAGAGAATTAGACATAATGGTTGAGATTCTTGGCATATCCAACCTAAGACTGCTGACTGCAATTTACCTATACACCATTTTGATATTACAATGGTTTAGTGCCATTTATTTTATCGAGGCAGATGATGTTGTTCGCAAGGGAATCAGTTCTCTACCGTCACACATTTGCGAATATCAGATATTCCTGTCGGTTGAATAGAAACATTTTCCAGTCATTCAAGCAATTAGAATGTCTTTCCATATTAGATAGCCGCACAAATATTTTAATTTTCAATATTGAGATAAATATAGGGATATTAATTCGATGGACTGCAAGTAATCAGCAAATCATTGATCAACAGTTTTTCATGGGGAGAAAAATACGTGTTATATTCGTCCTGAATAAACATTTTCATATTTTCGGAACTGTTCAATAATCTTCTAAGAAGCTACAGCTCTTGTAAAGACAATAATAAACTAGATCACAAAGTAAAATGCAGCACAAATATCATATTTTAGGAGCATCTCAAGAATCATCAAAATAGTTACAACTTTTGTAAGGGCAATAATAATTTAGATCATAAAGTAAAATGCAGCACAAAATTCATATTTTGGGAGCAGTTCAAGAATCATTCACGTAGCTACAACTTTTGTAAAGGCAATAATAATCTAGATCGCGAAGTAAAATGCAGCACAAAATTCGTATTTTGGGAGCAGTTCAAGAATCATCCAAGTAGCTACAACTTTTGTAAAGGCAATAATAATCTAGATCACCAAGTAAAATTCAGCACAAATTTCATATTTTGGGAGCTGTTCAAGAATCATCCAAATAATTACAAATTTTGTAAAGGGAATAATAAATTAGTTCACAAAGTACAAAGCAGTACAAATAAAGATAAGTAAGCATTTGGGCGTTTTGGATTTCCTTTTTCAGTGCAGCAAGCTGGGACCAGAAGGTCCAAATGAAGCCAGACTAAGTCGGTCAAACAGAAAATGGCTAAACAACGAAACCCATATAGTTGGATCACCTAGTGGGATGAGAAGGAAATAAAAAAAGACAAAGAAGTGGAAGATAAAGCATATATGAGCTTAAGAAATATTTTTGATGGTTGGAAAGATGGCTGTACTTTATTGAGTTCTGTTTTATAGCCGTTTTCAGTTTGACCGGTTTAATCAGTGCTGATGTGGGCAGTCAAATCCAGCCTTCTATCACTAAAAAATGAAATACGATTATTTCCGAAATGTACGTGCAATTACTTATCTTTATTTATTCTGCATGTTACGTTATGATACAGTTTATTATTGATTATGTGAAAAGACATGATTTTTATTTTACCAAAACCATCCTTAGAATGAGAATAAAGTTCGTATTTTTCATACAAGACAATAACAGAAATCTGACACAAACAGCACATAACAGTCGTCGTAGTATAAACCGTTAAACTATATTTAAAATGACCGTTAGTTCATAATAGTTTAAAATTTGCATTTTTTTATTAATTTCATCTTAAATGGCGTTATATTATGAAAAAAATTGTAATTTCAAACCGATATTAACGTCGAAACGATTTTGTATGGAAAATTCCTAAAGACATTCACCCATTGCTCTGGTTGAATGAAAAATTCCAGCTAACATACGAGAAGAAGAAAACGAAAGCTACGGGATCTGATGTTAATTTAATATAAACAAGTATATGGTTCACGTTTCATTAGAGGATCGCATAATCCGCGTGTGTCTGGGGATATTAAGAGTGCAAATACTATATCTTCATTCTGATAATAACTGGGTAACAAACAGAGCAAAGCACTAGTATGGAATATTAATGTTTGAAAAGATCAAATGGATTCTTCCACTCCAGAGATTGGGTAGTAAGTTACCAACAGATGGTGGATTTTAAAAGACACTAGAAAGAAGATGCACTGCGTGAGTACAGCTTGTCCAGATAAATTCGTAGATTTAAATTAACGTAGAAATGGAATGTGAATATATGCGAAATTCGAGTGGAAGCATACATTATAAATATCTCGTATGATACTATGATGACCAAAACTGATGTTTGTATAATGTTTGAAATCATTTTAAGAACAACTAATACTGTGAATATTAAACCGAAAAATGTATGAATGTGTTGAAGATGAATTGATGAATATGTTAGAGAAAAAGAACTGAGAAAATCAAGTGACTAAAGGAGTTCTAAGTTATAACAACGGCAGTGGTTGCAGTCTGGTGGAGCCGACATATTTTTGCATGAATAGCATCTTTCTGTGGGTAATTTCTCTTCTTTAGACATTTACGAAACAGTTCAAAATATTAAAATAACGAAATTAGATTCACCTTTTTAATGTAGCTTAAGATATTACAACGTCGAAATTAGAACCATATTTTCGAAATAGTGCAAAATATTAAAATATGGAAATTATAACCACTCTATTTCAAAAACTTAGAATCCGATCCAAAATCCAATTATATATCTTTATAGGATTTCTGAAGGGTTACAATTAACACTTTATAGTCCTTAGGTAGCTCTTTTAATTTTTGAGTTAAAAGTATTACATTCTTGAAAAATGGAAAATTTTTAATCTTCTTGAAACTGACAGGACGATTTCTCAAAAGCTATAATAGCTTTGTAAAAACAAATTATTAATTTAAAAATTGGACTTCCTATATTGAGCATTTTTGTTGTTTACTATTTATATCTATCGTTTATAAATTATAAGATATTTCGAGTGAAAGTAAACAAAGTGGGTCAGAAACTTGCTCGGACAAAATCTTTTTACTTTTTCGAAAGAAAAAAGTTCAAAATATTGAAGCATTGAAATCATTTTTGTATATTTATAAATTGTAACTTAATAACTAATGGTGACGTATATTTATAAATAGTAATCCAACAAAACAAGAAAATTTGTTCATATTTTATCTTTTAGTTTTAGAGACAAAAACGTCTAAATGTTTATCTTTTCCGTAGCGTTCCTATTACAGCCAGAGACATCCTAACCACAGATATTATTAGAAAAACATGATGACTGACACAAAAAACCAGACTTTTGGAAGTCAAGATAGATATTAGATAAATATACAAATTTATGTTTATATACAAATTTATGTTTCTAACTGTAAACGAAATGCCTCCAAATACCAGATATATGTTATAACTCAGATGTCATGTGATGAAGGCCATGGAGCCAAAAGGTCATGGGGTCCAGAAGATCATGGGATCCAGAAGGCCATAGGGTCCAGAGGTGGCTCTTCCAATGCATGCTAGGCTACCAAACATTGCGAGAAGTAGTAATATTGAAAAACTATATTTAAGCTGTAAGAAAGCAGAACCCCATAGTGACTACCCTGTATCGAATAAGATCATATAATGACTTAAGAAACCAAGAGAGAAAGGATCCAAACAAGATGGTAACGAAGTGACTTTAATAATTTTTACAGCGACAATATATAAAAGAGATCATGCCATGCTCCTGATAAGAGTCTCCAAACTGAATCAGCGGCCTACGTCAACTAAAAGGTACTGTAATTTACGATATATGTATATCTTATTGATTACGATGTGGAAATATTCAATTAAGAACTATAGTGATAAGGGGATGATGGATTTTATATTAAAGCTATAATATGGTTCGCTCCCAAATCTTAAAAAATGTAATTTTAAAAACTATAAATTGGCAAATTTTGAATTTTTAAATTTTACTGATGAATAATATATTTGATTTTGTTTCAAATTAAATAATACTTTGTGAAGAATAATTATTTTTATTTAAGACTCAAAAATAAAGTTTCGTTTTTCAGCAATTTTTAAGTAGCAGTTACAAACATCCAAAATGTTTTAAGCTGGGTAGTTTTAGTTTTCTTAATCACAGCAGATCTAAAATTTAAATAAATATAAAAAATTTAATTTATTTAATTAAATGAAATTTTAGAATGCAGAAATTTTAGAAATATTAGAATGGTCTGTCTCCCTCGATATAAGTGCAGAGTTCTATAAAATTGCCCTTAAAGTATATTTTCCCTTTACAAGTTTTCCTTCTTTACGATCCTAATTCCTTACGATCCGAATACACTCAAAGGAGTAGGTGTGTTCTTAGAAAGAACACTGATAATGGCTTCATGAATTATCTAGATATGTAAAAAAAATATTTCTGATATAATCAATTTTTATTACAGCATAAAAGAATTTGAATAATTTATCTTTCCTAAAGCTACTACAACGGTACTTTCGAAGCTTTAACAAATGTTCTACATTACTTTGTATTATCCATCCACGTAATTCTTTACAGCTTCTTTAATTTTATTATTTTGGGAGATCTAGTGCTCCTCTAAAAAATGCATTCATATATTTTGGCTCACCATGAATTATTGATTACCACAAGTAATCGCAAAAAATAAACAACGCAGGGAGTTTTTAAATTAGCTAGCAGCAACTTACTTCCTTTTTGGGATATATGAAAACTTCTTGTTTAATACGTAAAGTAAAATATAAAAGTTTTTCTTTAAACCCGCGAATATTTTAATCTATAACTCGTTATATGTTGAATAAAAAATTTACACATTAGAGACCGTGACAACAATTTTTAATAAGTTAAATAGAATTACATATTAAATCGTGCAATAAATATTTGATGTAAGAGATTAATCGATTTTAAATTACGATTCGCTAAGTTTTGTTCATAAAAAATTAAAAAATGAATAAATAATCTAAACAATACAATCTATAAAAGTATATTTTATAGCGAGATACAGATTATAATATTGGCGCACACGCTATTATATACTCTACGCTTCACCACTTGCTCATTGACGTCACATGCGAAATTGCACATATTCTAACTAAACATATTCAATATCGGGGTTCACTCAAAATCTGTATGGAACTAAACATACTCAATATCGGAGCTCACTCAAAATCTGACTGGCACCAAAGATATTCAATATAGGGGCTCACTCAAAATCTGTATGAAACTAAACATATTCAATATCGGGACTCGCTCAAAATCTGACTGGAACTAAACATATTCAATATAGGGACTAACTCAAAATCTGTATGGAACTAAACATATTTAATATCGGGGCTCTCTCAAAATCTGACTGGCACCAAACATATTTAATATATGGGCTCACTCAAAATCTGTGTGGAACTAAACATATTCAATATCAAGACTCTCTCAAAATCTGACTAGAACTAAATATATTCAATATCGGGGAGCAGTCAAAATTTGAATGGAACTAAACATTTCCAATATCGGGGCCACCCAATATCTGATTGGAGCAAATGTTTTTTTAATTTCGGATCTATTCCGAGAATGAAAAATATAAGTATTCGAAATCTAACTGTTAACAATATATTATTAAAAATGTAGCTAAAATCTATTCAATAGAATAACTTTTGTATTTTGAATAATTGGGCTAATTTATTTTAACTCTTTAGAAAAATATAATAAAATTACGCGATGGCTTTAGGATATGTAATAACAAATTTTCATCTACGTACTTACCGACTTATGTAAATAGCGAACACAAAGAACAAATAAATAATTTTTGTTAATTCTACAATAATTTGATTACTTCCGGTAAAAAGAACTCGTCGTTGCGAAAAATGGTTATTTAATTCATGTGGAAAATTGAATATGTATAAAGAGAAAAACATTATTTGGATAAAGGCTTTATGAACAGTGAATACTTTGCGTGCTGACTTAGTGAATCCATGTAAAACTTTAATTTAATCCCCAATATTTTATTTCTTTTTACTTTGTAGAGCTGTAAAACACTCACAAAATTGAAAAGTCTGTATTTTGTTTAATTTTCTATATTTTTACTTTCATAAGAATATAGTAAAGAACCTTGCTACCCCAGCCTTGAATCAAATCTTGGTTCTTCGAACTGAACAGCCGAAGCTCTACCGTTGAGCTACTGGGACGAAATTACAAGTTCTTATCTTGGACGTGAACTCTGCATTCTCTACCCTCTACCGTCAGATTGGCGTGCAACTGATAACATCCTGCTATTTTTATCACAGGTTAGCCTCCTGATGTTCATTTTATTGTTTGTCCAGTTTAACTTCCTGTTGGTTGTTGTCCTCCTGACTCAAAATCGGCGCTCAATATCTCAGAGACCACTGAATCCGTGCTAGTCGTACCAGAGTCACTTCCTACATCTTTGCACTAACATGCAGAGCTGATTTGTTCAGGCGCCATTATAAAGAACCTTGCTGCTCCAGCTAGGAATCGAACACTGCTGCTCCGACCGAGAATCGAACCCTGAATCTGCGAACTAGTCCGCAGATGCTCTACCCTTAATCTACTGGGACGACAAACTCTTATCCTCGAAGTAGATTCTGCATGTGTTATACTCAACTTGAGCTAATAACAGAGTTCGATCATGTACGAGGATCGAACACAATCTCTTCCAATATCTTCCAATCTCTAAAATCATTCACCAAAATAAAACAGATGACGTAAGAATTTGAAAAAATCAATAATCCCGTAATCTTTAAACCTAAAGGTCGTAATGGGTATAACTCAATCAAAATGCAACTTCGATCAAATTTATTTATATACATTTAGGGCATTTTTATATTTAGTTATATACATAGTTCCTTTTTTTATTAATATCTTGATGACCTCCAATCCTTGAATCTCAAAACGTGGATAAATTTTAAGTGGGTCCATTCAAATCTACCTCGAAAATTTCATCAAATTCTGTGCAGCCGTTCTCCCGTGATGATGAAACAAACACACACATACACACACACACACAAATAAACATATTTTCAATTTTATTTACATAGATTAATTTAATAACTATGTAAATAAAATTGAAAATAGAAATGGAATCAACGTGTGCAATAATTCATCCTCATATCCCTATTCTCTAACATGCTTGGATAAATAACCCAATTGATCCCCTAATTCACAGGAAGGAAATAAACCCCAAATCCTTCAATTTAATCAAAGGCTTAGAAAACACTTTTTATTCATACAATTTCTGTAATTACTATTAAAGCCTTTCTTTTTCAATCGCAAATATCGATGACTCTCTTTCATGCGCTGCACTATCTTTTAGAATCAGATATCTCATTAATTTAGTTAAAACCCTTATCGTTTGTATTCAAGATTTATCTGCGAAACATTATCTTCCCAGTGCAAAGCAAAGTTCTGACATGACATTTCTTTGAAATTTCATCAGACATGAGGGAGATTGAGTTACTCCCCATTAGTGACTATATCGTTTGCACCGATCAGGCGTATATAGAAGAGAAGTAATGAATTCGATTTTGGCACAAAAATCTCGGATTGTTCAAAGTTAATGGTACATTGATACTACATAATTTTCGATTGTTCGATTTTATAAAAAAAAATAACTTTTCTTTTCATGTAAGTACAGTTCTGAATTTTGAATAATTATAAAATATTAATCCCTTCACAAGTTGGCACAGAATAACCATGAGTTAATTGCATGTTAACCTTACATTTTAATACTTAAATTATAAAAATAAATCTAGCATTACAAAGTCTATTCCTATTTGCGCATCGTGCTTTTATATCGAACTACAATAAATTACCAGTATATTTAGACCGGATTTTAAATAAGCGTCCGCTATGAAAATAATACAAATACCGACTCCAAACCGTCTGTTTTTAACCAAAATCATTACTACCATTCGTTACAATGCAAATTATTTAATTTTAACGCATGAGTAGTCGCACGCAACAATTTGCTGCGCATGCGCACAAACGTCCATTGTTGCTGGAGAAAGAACGGAACTGAAAATTTTAATTTTTATACTTTTGGTTGAAACTTGAAAGAAAATCAGAAACGAAAAGACAGATGGAATAATTAAAAAAAATATTTTGTTAAAATGTGAAGATATATACACATATTTCTTCCAAACTGTAGAACTGCGCTTATCATCCTTCTTCGGATGCGGCGAAATAAGTAAATAAAACTTATATATTTCGATGTATTTAAAAATAAATAAATACGAAGGAATTGCCCTACGGATTCGGTTCAAAAATTAACAGAAAGAACTTTTTCCGAATTTTCCGGTGATGACGAGATGGAAATTCTGCGATAATATTTTCGATCGCTAAGGAACCGATTTGTACGAAAATTGCTCAAAATAGTGCTATACAAAAAATAACTGAAAATCGAATTTTAAAAAGCATTTCGCCAAGATCTGTCGTAACCAGAGTTTTGATAACCCATTGCCGAATTTAGCAACTGTCCGAAGCTTAGATTTCCCGTTATAAATGACACACAGACGAACAAAAAGACAGGCGCCTTCTTTTATTATGTAAGAAAACCTATCTTGGTGAATCTTTTGCCATTATTTTATGATCTTTGCCAGAATGGAAACTTTTTAGTAGATTAGAATAACACATTTCAGTATAATGTTAAAGGAAATGAAATCCGTTGATCAAGTAACTTTTCATTAACGAAATTGCTTACCATAAAACTCCAGTGTGGGATCTGGCAATATGTGACGCGCCATCTTGTGGAGTAGCCATTTTCCACAATTATGACGTCACCATCCATTATCTACAGTCTACACGTAAACACCTGAGAGTAAGGATAAAAATACTTGTGAGTTACTTTATGAATTACTGTAAAAAAATCTGATATGGGCAACACATGACTTATATAATGCATTAAATTTACTCTTTTTATAATCAAAAAGTAATGTATAAGATCCACGGTATTGCACTTTTAACGTTGAATTATACATTTGACGAATTTCCGGATGACATGAAATACTATTTCAAAGTACCCAATTGATTTATATTTCACACAACTCTGAATTAATAATTATTAATATTGATAACATCCTCAATAGAAGATATAGTTCATATATTAAAATATTTTAATAATTAATTCATCAAATATGCATCATTTTCATTAATTTGCGTCCTTTTTGCAATTTTGACGAAATTTTCGTCAATCTGGGACGAAATATCGCCAAGTTGGTGATACTTTACTGTATTATTCGCTAAGTTTGCCAAATACATCACCAAGTGATACAGATAAACGGAGAGAAGAGCATTTCTTATATACTAGAATGTATGCCTATATGCCTGTATGCCGGAAATCAGAATTTGCGAGACATTACTTCTCATTTGGCGTCATTTTTATCAATTTGGAGTCGTTTTTGTCACTTTGACAACATTTAAAAAGTCGCCAAGTTGGCGACATACCACTAAATTTCTCTTCAAGCGTTACGGACGAACGGATGGGAAAATGGGTTATTCTTATAGTCTATTCTTATGTTCTTTCCAAGATAGTGAACTTTCATCAATTAGTCGCCATTTCATTGATTCAGTGTCAGTTCCATCAATTTGGCGAATGTTTATTAATTGGGTGATATTTTCGTCAATTTAGCAACATTTAAAAAGTCACCAAATTGGAGATATTCCGAAAAATTCGTCACCAAAATTTTATCCAAACTTTACAGACGGAAAAATAGGTTATTCTTAAAGTACTCGTAGATTCTTATATTATTTCCAAGATATTAAATTTTCGTCAATTATTTGTCATTTTCATTGATTTAGCGTCATTTTTGATAATTTGGCGACATTTTCGTTAATTTGGCAATGTGTAGTAAAAGTCGCCAAGTTGGCGCCATTTCGGCTAATCCGCCGCCAAAATCGCAGCAAGCATTATGAACGGAGAAATAAGTTATTCTTATAGCAGATAAATGACTATTTGTGTCCGACTACAAAATCATTACCCAAAATAACTTTTCCCATGAATGGAACGAGCCAGATCCATGAAAATGATGTCACCAAATTTAACACAAGCCATTACATATCAAAGTGAACATATATCAAAGTAATTAATATTTTTTTATTTTATATCAGTTTTTGAAAAATTTATTCGAAAAATGTGCAATATCTCACTTCATACTAGTGTTCTAAAGCTTATCAATCGTTTTCTAATGAAAAATTACATAAGACATGCCTATTTGCGTAACTTTATGAAAAGTTATGATTTTTTTTAAATGTCACTCGAATATTTAGTGGTGTTTAAAAACAATAGGCTTCTCGTATTCACAGATAGTAATTTTTGTACCAAATTTCGTTCGAATCGCTTCATTCGTTCATGCCATATCGTCTCCACACACTCACACACACACACACAGAAACACACATCATCTCAAATACGTTTGATCCGTATGCTTGAAACGTGCTCTCCCGTCGAAAATTCGAATTTGAGGTTTTGACGGGATTTACTATCCACTAACAAAACGCAATTCATTTCATTTATTTAGCCCAATTTTATTAATTAGCACAATTTTATTAATTTCAAGATCCTTTTATGGATTTACAAATATGTTTATCAATTTGATGACATTTTAAAAATTCGCTAAATGTGTTACGGACAGACAAATGCTAACGAAATATCATTTCAGTACTCTCTTCTAACAAAACAAAATTAATTTCATTGATTTGCGTCGTTTTTATCAATTTGGCGACATTTCCGTTAATTTGGCAGCGTATAAGAAAAGTAGCCAAGTTAGCGATATGCAGTCAAATTCGTAGCTCTGAATTTGCAGATCTGAATAAACCATCCTGATCCCGTTTTAATATACTAAATGAAAACTCTAATTGTATTAGAAGATATACCCGTTCTACTCTTATTGAGTTTCAACAATCGACTAAATGAGTGTTTATTGGCTAAACACAATATATGAGTTTATTGGCTAAACGCAATATATAAGTTTATTAGCTAAACACAATATATAAGCTTGAAAACTATTTGCCAAAATAAATTAAAGTGATGTAGGCAGTCCGCAATTAATATAATTAAAAGAAAAATCAAACTATGGATTCATCTATGGATTCATTTATAAGATATATTTTTATATCTATTTATTTATTATTTAAATCGAAAAATCAGTAATAAGCATTAACAAACACATTTAATTTAATTGCGTTGCCCAGCAACATTATATATAGAATCTTCCTCATGAAATGCTAATAATTAAATAACCATTTTGAATTCTTAATACAATGTTGGGTAAAAGCTTGGGAAAAATAAACCATGGTGATAGATTTTCAATTTAAATTTATGTTTCAAATCTGCGATTTTTAAAAGTGACTAATACGCGCAATAAACTCCCACCAAACTCGGAGATAAAGTTTTAGAGATAAAGCAATTCAATGCCGTCAATTGAATGAAGTTCATTTTTTTTCATGAAGTTTTAAGTTTTCAAATATAATAAATTAATGTAGTATTGTGATAATTTTAAAAATATTACTGAGGAATGTATCGCATTTTAGAGATGTTTATATAAAACTGCATTGAAGTTGGAAAGTGCTTCATATTCACTGCTTTATGCATGATTGATCTTTCTTGTTTTGCATATATTGATTCAATTCCATATTTTTTGTAAATTTGCTTGTAAAGGGTGACAGGATATTTTATTCTTCAGATCTGACTGTGAAGATAATTTTGTATAGCGAGAACAGGGATCATTAAACTTCTTTTTAAGAGCATTAAATGAAAATTTGAACATGATATTTTGATTAAAAATCTCATTTAGTATACTACAGGAATTTACACATGATTGTGAATTTTAAGAATCAGTATAATATATACTCCATATAAAGAACGGGTATGCTGCTAGTTTATATAAATAAAATTTATAATCTGTCTGTCTGTCTGTTTTTACTTTCCCTGCAATACATGATAATGTATAGGGAAAGCATTGGAATCACGCCGAAAATCGCAACTCGAGTTTTCGACGGATCTACACGTTTCGAGACCTCTAGAATACGAAAAAACTATTTTTAGCTTGACGTCTGTGTGTGTGTCTGTGTGTCTGTCTGTGTGTCTGTCTATCTGTCTGTCTGTCTGTGAAGATTTTGTATCCACTCTAACTAAAAAAGTAATTGACCGAATTCCACAAAATTTGGTAAGTCACTTGTGGGACACTCTGTTGCTGATTAGATTTTGGTATGATATGGAAAAAAATAACCTGCCTTTTTTTGCAAAATGACCCGCAAAAATTGGCAAAATCTAAAATAAAAAATTACGTATGCTCAAATATATCCATGAAATGCTTGTTTAATACGTAATTTTTAACGAAGAAAAGAATAAATCCAACCCCATTACACTAGGACTAGCCGTTCTCAAGATATTTTAGTTTTTTCGTATTTTCTCTACGCCATCTTTGAAAAGAAGTCCAGTTATCAAATGAGAACGAAAATTGAATTAAAGGTGAATTAAATGTAATTAAAATAAAGAAAAACAGCATTATGTAGATGATATTTTTTCCCGTAAATTTATTTGAAGAAAATGATATCATGTCGCTTAGCAACGGGTTTAAATGCAATGTGTTTATGCGACAGACGATTTTAATAAAGTCTTTTCCAATTTAAATATTAAAAAAAAATGTATTCGAAGTAAATTTTATCGAAATTGTATTTTTGACTCGTTTATATCAATTACGGCTTTCAGGTTGAATGATTACTCCAATGGATGGAATTATTCATATTTTTAACTTATTATGTTATCTGTTTTATTTTGGCAAAAACGGTTGAAACTCATATTAGTACACGAGAAAGATAAGTAATCTAAAAGATAAGTAACACGGTTATACCTTCAAATACAATTTTAGCGCTTTCAGTTTGACATATATTGGAATCAATTACTGTCCTCATGTTCAATAACATAATTGACATTTTCACTTTATCACGGCAGCCGTTGTATTTTGGCAAGGATTTTTGAAATTCATATATTGTAGTACATGTAACTTTCTACTACTTTCTACTAATATTCAGGAATATAAGTAGTATGAGTATATATATCTTCCAATACCATTTTAGCGCTTTTATTTTGGCATATAATAATTCAATTTCGTATTCCTTGTAAATTTGTTTGCCAACGGAACCAGGTTGTTTTATTCTTCAGATCTGCCCGTGAAAATAATTTTTGTAATTATATATCCCGTACGAAGAATTGTTATGTAGTACGGGTAATCTTCTAAAGACAAGAATATATTTTCTAATCTATGAGAGTGTAAGTAGTAAGGGAGTATCTTCCCATACAATTTTGCCCTTTCATATTGGGATATATTGGCATCAATTACGGCCTTTTGATTTAAAGATTAGGAATATTATTGGTATTTTCAATTTATTACGTTATATGTTATTTTTTGGCAAATATATCTGGAACTCATATATTGCAGACTGGTAATCTTCTACTGATACACAAGTATATGTATCTTTTAATATTCGAGAATATAAACAGTACGGGTATATTTTTCCATACAACTTCAGCACTTTTATTTTGGCATACATTAATTTAATTTCATATTTTTTGTAAATTTGTTTACAAGCGGAACCAGGATATTTTATTCTTCAGATCTTCCTGGGAAGATAATTTTGTATACTAAGAACAGAGTCTCTTAAGTTTTGAGGAGCATTAATTTAATTATTTTAATAGAATTCTTAGAATAACAATGCCATTTAGAATATTATAGGAATTTGCATATGATTGTGAATTTTAAGTTTTTTATATTATATACTCCGCACGAAAAAAGGATATGCTGCTAGTATTTTAATATTTTTGATGGTGGTAAGGTGGAAAGTCTGACATAATATTTTCGGTCGTTAAGTAATGCATTTGTGTAACAATTGTGCTAAAACATAAAATGACTAAAAACTAATTCGAAATTAAAAATATATAACATTGGAGGTGCACCTTCCTATATCCTGAAGTATTTGTATATGAAATTTCATAGCTATATGTCACTTTTTCATTACAAACTGCGCGCGCACACACACACACACACACACACACACTCTCACAGTCATCGTCCTTTATTATGTAAGATTCACGATCAAGGAAATTTAACTTTATCATAGACCTACCCTAAGTTAGAATAATTTAGCGAATGGTGAGGTCTGTTTCTACCTCTTAAAATTTGCTCTGCACATAATATAGACGGACATCGGTAAAAGTATCGATAATGAGGCGAAGCCCAATAATTGATGAAGATATGCATAATTTGATAAAAAGATATTGAATATCATATTCGATGAAAATACAGCACTTTTCAAGAGAAACTGAATTAAAGTTACTTCTGTATGGTTACCTTCAGAAGCCAAAATATTTATCTAAATAACTAAATAAGATATTGATAAAACACGGTTATAAAAGTAAATAATAGTGACATATCCAAACTGCTATATAAATAAAACGTCTGCTATATTGTGGACACCCGAAACAATTGTAATCAACTAATTTTTTTATACCTGCTTTCTTTAAGGACATACCAGAAAGTTATATAACCTGACTAGTACTGGTAGCTGCAATATAATGTTCTGTCATATCTGCCGTATTAATATGGCAGATATTGATGCTATTTATTTTTTTCCAAGTAGATAAAGTTACTCTCTCGAGGGAATGGATGCTGTATCGGAAGAATCCTTTAAGATATTGGATATTCTTGTTAAAGAAGTAAGAACTTAGATGATTTGCTATATTAGATGTCTGCTAAAATATTTTTGCTTCCGATATTGGAAACATATCAATGAATTTTTTTGGTAACTTGTAAGAAAAATTAAGTAGATCTAATTACACCGAGCTGTTTCAAATTTCTCATATTTTTAGTCGCGTTTGAGAATTTTTGAAATAAATACAATTTTTCTAAAAATGCTCTGGCAGAGATAATGTGATAAATAAATCGTAATTGAAATTTCAATTTATATTTAAATATTTCTAAATTAAATTTCGTATTTTTAAATTATGGCAACAAAGTCTGTACGTTTAAAATATGACAACAAAATTTATGTTTCTAACACCTAGCAACAAAGTTCGTGTTTTAAAAAATGGCAACCCTAAGAACCTAACGTGACCAGCACACTATATTGCTTCAAAATAACTTTAATTCATTTACATGGCGCAAAATTTTGAAAGGTGTCCGGATGGAAGGTAATCAAAATAATGAAATTATATCTCGGAAAATATTTATTACAGACATTTTTGGTTTACAACATTATGAAGGAAAAGCTGCGAAATTTATTTCTCGCCGTAATTATTTTCATGTCTTTTAATGTCTGCACCCTTGGTGGCACGACAAACATCCAGGCGATGAATTAATAATCCAAATACGCAACAATAGTGGGCGTTATTCCACATTACTCAAAGTATATTCGATGTAACTAGCTGACTTTTAGGAGCTGAAAAGCGTTAATTTCGATCTATAAGATAATGTTTTTGAACCTCCCTTACCTCCCCCCCCCTCCCACAAAAAAATCCAGTGTTATTAAACTTGTTTCTGAACTCTCTTCTGCTGTCACTAGTTGGTGCATGGGCCTCAACAGTTACTATTTGGCATTGAACTTGAGCATCACATGAAAATAAAAAATCCATCTCTGCAATGGTCCAAACCAAAAGTTTATATCAGAAATACTTTGCAAAATACAGTTTATTATTTTTGTATATTTTTTTACGGACACACAGCATATAAAATAACTGTATATTTAACATTTTATTCAATTTGTAATTTTATATAATGTATTTTTATCTTTAATTTGATGAATTAACGTTCATTTATAAAATTAATTGCAGTTCCAAATCGGCATTATCATTAGTAAACTTTTTTCAAGCACACTGTAAAAATATGCATCCAGCCAGTAAAAATATGCATAAAGTCAGCTGTCTTGTGAATAACAAATATCTTCATTGTTTAATATAGAAATAAGAAAACAATTTTCGGCCATTGCTTTGATCGCTTGGGCTGGATTATTTTAGCATTTTACAGCATTGATGTAAGGTTTCTATGGAAGAAAGCGGAAAACCATAAACACTTTGGACACTTAATCCCCGGAACCTATGAATAAAATTGTAAATAGTGTTTCTGATTTTGTCATAAATATGGTCCAGATCAGTTGTAGGAAGTAATTAATAATCATATCCACACTATCTGATTCCAGTATTTATTAACCTCTCAGTTCAGTTACAAATTTACAGGAAATATATGTATATATATATATATATATATATATATATATATATATATATATATATATATATATATATATATATATATATATATATATAAGATATATTCAGTATATCCAATGACTTGAAAGAATTATCAATACACTAATACAATATAATTTTTTGCCTTAAAATGTATTTAGATGACATATTTTAACAAATATAAAGTGATCAACCATGAATATTTAATAATCATATCCACAATATCTGATTTCAATGTTCATTAAACGCTTAGTTCAGTTACAAATTTACAAGAAAAATAAAGATATATTCAGTCTATCCAATGACTTGAAAGCATTATCAATACATTCACACATTACTGCAACATATGTTTTACCCTATAATGTATTCAGATGAAATACTTTAATAAACTCATAATGATCATCAATGAATAATTAATAATCACATCCGCACTTCCTGATTTCAATTTTTAATCGTTCCGTTCAGTTACCCATTTACAAGAAAAATAAATAATATATATTCAGTTTATCCAATGACTTGAAACATTATCAATACATTCATACATTATTTCAATATATGTTTTGCCCTATAATATATTCATATGAAATACTTTAATAAATTCCAAATGATCGTCGATGAATAATCAATAATCACACCCGCACTATCTGATTTTATTTTTCATTAATCGTTCAGTTCAGTTACACATTTACAAGAAAAATAAATAATATATGTTCAGTCTATTCAATAGCATTATCAATACATTACATAAAAGCATTACATCAAAAGCATTACATTACATCAATACATTACATAAAGGCATTATCAATACATTCATACTTTATTACAATGTACATACGTTTTACCCTATAATATATTCAGATGAAATACTTTAATAAATTCAAAATGATCGTCGATGAATAATCAGTGATCACATCCGCACTATCTGATTTCAATTTTCAATTATCGTTCCGTTCAGTTACACATTTACAAGAAAAATAAATAATATATATTCAGTCTATCTAATGACTTGAAAGCATTTATCAATGTATTCATACAATTTCTCCAATTACTGTTAATACCCTTCTTTTAAAAGCAAATTCCTTTGGATGAAATCCTGACAACTTTTGAGTCAAATTTCTCATTAATTCACTTAAATCCTTATCATTACAATACCGAATTTGTCTGAAAGATTTAATTCTATTAGAAATATCATTTTTTTCGCATTTCCTTGAGCATCTATAGCGTGGAGAGATGAAATTAACTCAATTAATGAATGTTTTATTACACAAAGCAGACAGAGACGACCTCGAAGTTACTTAATGTAATTGAGTCTGGCTCAAGTATGAAACTTTGGTATTGTGTTCGTTTCCACATTAAATGTATTCACAATGCCATGTGTAGGAGAAATCATTGAAGTTTTATTTTATGTTGCAATTAAATATGTTTAACAAATTATATTGGAATTAATATTTTTTAAATTATTCTTAATACATAGAATTTTATGTAAAGCTCAAATTTTGACATAAAGTTGTTTGAATTGTACTTTTATTGGAGGATATTTTACAATCCAATGCACTTTCATACTAAACGCACAATTATCACATTAATAAGAAATAATTATGCATATTTTCCATCGTTATACTTCATTTATTTCTAGACCAAAAATTGCATTTCAGAAATTGAAACATAGAAATTAATGTATGACTATACTTATATGACGATATGTAATACATATATTTTAGAAATATACTTATTTAATGATATCAAATAAATATATTTTAGAAATATATTCATTTGACGATATTAAATAAATTTGTTTTAGAAATATACTTATTTGACGATAAAGAATAAATATATTTTAGAAATATACTTATTTGACGATATTTTTTAATCCAATGTACTATTATACTAAAAGCAAAATTATGTATCATATTAATATGAAATAATTATGCATCTTTTCCGTCGTTATACTTCATTTATTTCTAGAACAAAAATTGCATTTCAAAAATTGAAACATTGAAATTAATTTATAAATATACTTATATGACGATATCTAATACATATATTTTAGAAATATACTTATTTAATGATATCTAATAAATAGATTTTAGAAATATATTCATTTGGCGATATCAAATAAATACGTTTTAGATATATACTTACGTGACGATATCGAATAAATATATTTTAGAAATATACTTATTTGACGATATTTTTTAATCCAATGTACGTACTATTATACTAAAAGCAAAATTATGTATCATATTAATATGAAATAAGTATGAATTCTTTCCATGGTTATACTTCATTTATTTATAGACCAAAAATGGCATTTCAAAAATTGAATCATATAAATTAATTTAGAAATATACATTGCTCCCAAAAGTTAAAAGAAAATCTGATGTGAGCAGCACATGATTTTCCCTACAGAAAAGGGACTGCAGAGGGAAATTCATTTTCTCTTTATTTCTTTCACAATTAATTATATTGAGTTTAATTTGCACAAAATAACACTTAAAATTATTTGAAATTACACCGAGTTTGAAGTTTTAATTCAATTTCAATTTCTTTTTAAGACTGGGCATATTTTTAAAAGCAACATTGCGAAAATTGAAAAAATATGCCTGAAATATCTCAATAACGATTTGTTCTAGGGAATTGGCATTGTTCTTATTCTCTTAGTCGTCAAAAATTACAATTATAAAACAAGCATTTAATTGATACATTTGAACATATACATTTATTACTTTTCTTATATACATAATGTATAAGCAAAGTATTGTGACGGGGCCGAAAATTTGAATTCGAGTTTTTGACGGGAGAGCACGTTTCAAGCATCCCTGATCACGAATCGAACATTTTTGAGGTGATGTCTGTGTGTGTGTTTGTGTGTGTGTGTGTGTGTGTGTGTGTGTGTGTGTGTGTGTGTGTGTGTCAGTGAGGCTGTGGAGACGATATCTCACGAACAAATAGAGCGATTCGAATGAAATTTGGTACAAAAATCACAATCCGTAAATACTGGAAGTCTATTGTTTTTAAATACAATCGAATGTTCAGAACGCCCCCCTAAATTTTCGAGTGAAATTTTGAAAAAATCATCAAAAAATCAAAACCTTTAATAAAGTTACGCAAATAGATATTTCTTACGTAATTATTCCTTAGGAAACGATTGATACAAACTGTAGGACGCTAGCATTAACCGTTCTCGAGATATTGCCCATTTTTCAAATAAATTTATCAAAAAATCAAATCAAATAAAAAAATATTAACTCTTAAGAAACATGTTCACTTTTCACATGTAATATCATGCAATAAATTTGGTGATATCATTCTCGTGGATCTAACTCATTCCATTCACGAGAAAATATACTTTGAGTAATACTTTTGTATTTAAACGCCAATAGTCATTTATCTGCTGTAAGAATAACTTATATCTCCGTCCATAACGCTTGGCGAGATTTTGACGACCCAATTTGGCGGAATGTCGCTAAATTGGCGACTTTTTAAATGTTGCCAAATTAACGAAAATCTCGCCAAATGGATAAAAATGACGCTACATCAATACAAATGACGCCTAATTGAAGAAAATTCAATATCTTGGAAAGAATCTACTATAAGAGTAACATTTTTTTAACTGCAAAAGTAGTAAATTCATTGCATTATATAAGGAAAATCATGTGCTGCCCACATCAAATTTTTTTCAGGTTTTAGAGAATTTTTTGGACGATTGTACACAATAGGGCAGGTTCTTTTCTTTCCGAATCGTACTAAAATGTAATTAGCACCAGGATCACCCACAAGTTACGTGCCCACCAAATTTTAAGAAATTTGGTAAATTAGTTTTGAGTTAGAGTGGATACAAACATTGCACAGACAGACAGACACACTCACAGAAACGTTACGCTCAAAAGCATTTTTCAGGTCCTGGAATACTCAAAACGTGTATATTCGTCGAAAACTCAAGTTGCGATTTTCAGCACAATTCCAGATCTCTCCCTATGCATTACCATGTGTTGTAGGAAAAGCAATATTGCAAAAACAACTAAAAAATATTGTCTGGTAATGACACTGATATACATTTAGCAAGACGTTAAGAAGTCAGAAAAAATAAACATCATTTCGAGGCAGACAACATCTTAAAAGTACTGTAACCACAATTTATTTCTTTAATCATACTGTGAATGTTTTTTTCGACACTATACATCCGACTTTAAAGCAACATGAAATCGCTTGTTTTTTCTACAGAGAAGAAGATTTTCATACATCAACAATGCAGATAATTTTTACCAATTGTATTATGTCACCACATTTGCATACTGCTGCTTTTTCTTTTAAATATCCCCCATATCAACTTTTTACGAGCAACGTATTTTAAATATCCGATTCTGTAATTTTCCTAATGCATATCTTGTGGAAAGAAGAGAGCAAACAACAAATAATGTTAGCAAATTGTTAATTTATCAAAACTACTCGTTCTCCCTTTCAACATAAAAGTTGCACATGAAAAATTCATGCAAAACCTGATAAAATGTGTTTGCATTAGTATGAATAACCATATTTGTATGTTTTTTTATTCTTCATCAATTTAAAGAACTTGATTTGCTTCAAAAATTGTACATCCAGGATTTCTATTTATAAATCCAAAATAGAGTTTTTCTGAGTATTATATGCATTCCAATAATTTCATGATACTATTAGTAAGTAGTATTTTAGAATATTTAATTATCAACAACTGAAAAAATGGCGGTTAGAATGTGGTTGAAATGCAACATCGCGGATCTTTCTACATTAATCTTTTACTTTCATGTCAGAATTTCATAAAAAGAAAAACGTTTACAATTAAATAATAATCATTTTGTACAAATAAAAATCTGATCGTACTAAAATCAAGGCGGCGGGTAATCATTTTTAATTTACACAGCCAGGTTCTAAATTGGTCTCTTTCGCACGTTTGTAGTCCTTGCGTAAAATTTCATAGTAAGTGGACTTGTCTTCTCTGACTAAATTTCATTTTCAATGAATATCCTGATTGTCGGCTTACATTTTTGATTTACAATATCGATTATTTTAGGCCCTGACGTCTTCCAGTATTTAAAAAAATAAAAAAAAGTTACAATAATTTGTAAAGTATTTTGGCTATTTGAGAGTGTGGGCACATATTCAGATTCCCTAATGTCGTTAAATGATATCTTCAATAAGCCAACAATAGCTCATCCTCATCATCTTCTTGGGAGTATTTTATTTATTTCATACATTTGGTTTACATAAGGAGAATCATTTTAATATCACTTTTGCTTGATTCTGTTAGAATTAGTTATATCATTTATTGTGCTTCTGACGTCGAATATTATCTTTATTGTCAAGTCAGCTAACAAGTTTAATCAATTGCCTGTACACAAATATTAATTTTAAAATAATATATTTATCATTATTATTGATTCAATTTTCGATCATTATCTTTGTATTTGAAATTATTGCTTTGCGAAAAAATTCAATCTTAACATTGAAGGTTTTCCTAGTTTCTCATCTCCTTGCTTAAGAAAACCATAAAAGATTACCAAGAAAGATCAGTCATGCATAAAGCATTGATTATGAAACACTTTCCAACTTCAATGCAATTCCATATAAACATCTCAAAAATGCGATACATTCCTCAGTAATATTTTAAAAATTATTACTACACTACCTTAATTTATTGTATTTGAAAACTTAAAACTTCATCGAAAAATATGAACTTCATTCAAATGACTGCATTGAAATGTAAATTACTTGGTTTAAACATCTCTAAAATGCGATACATTCCTAGGTAATGTTTTTAAAATTATCATAATACTACAATAATTTATTATATTTGAAAATTTCATCGAAAACAATTGAAATTTATTCAAATGATGCCATCGAAGTATAACACGCCTGACTCTCTCACCTGATAAAAGCAGCATTTCATTCATTAACATTTTTCCATTAATTTATTCATCACAATACTATAATAATTTATTTTATTTAAATACTTAAGACCATGGAGATACAAGTAATTAAACTCTGTGCTTAAAACTTCATCGAAAGAATCGTCCTTCTCTCTGTAAAATCAAGGAATATTCCATTCATATCAGATATATTGCAGACTCCATGAGCTAAATAATTTTGCGTTAAAGAAATGTAGCAATTCTTAAACAACTCATTCTACATATTTTGTTTTTTACATTTTCTATAAGTGAAAAATAGGCTTCGTTGTAGAAATAATCAAATTTGGATGATCATTTAAATTCAAATATATTCCAATTGCGTTGTTTCAGTATATAGATGCACAGAATTTAAGCCAAAATAAAACAGTTTTAGGATGGATACAACACTAAATATGGATTAAAAAGAACTTCAAAAATCACGATTTTACACAAGATGGATGTCATATTTTATTTTGAAGTGGGTCACGTAATCTCTTCATATAATGGTCACGTGATCGCTTCATATAAGAAGTGTAATTATTATTTTAATTTTTATTTAAAACACTACTGAATATATTTTGCTGAAATTTTTTTTATATATTTTATGGGATAATTTTAATATTTTCTAAAATTTTCGAAGCAATTTATGAAATTTAAATCCGCTTAAAAAATGTTTGAAAAATTAGGTCCCATAGGGTTCAATGTACTCGTATTTCATTTATTCAACCCGGGTTCGATACAAAACGCATTGGGTGATATTATTCATTTATATTCCAATAGGTCCCACAGACCGTCTGAACAACATACTAAAATTTAATTTTGATAAAGTCATTTTTACGGCAGTTATCGTGCTAACGGATAGACAGACAGACAGACAGACAGAATGAACAAAGTCATAAACACTTTTCAACTTTGTTGTAAAGTGTTAAAAAGCAGACGATAAATAAATATTAAATAGCGCAAAATGATATTTCGTATACAATTCATATCGTTGACAATGAGGATTGATTAATAATATAAAAGATAATATCCCATAACTTCGAAATCAATTAGAAGAAATATTAAGAAATTGTATTTATGTTTGCATATTTTATGAATAATATTTTGTAAACTGACGAATATTAAGAAATTTTATGAATAATATTTTGTAGACTACTGAATATTAAGAAATTCCATTAATGTTGTCATAATTTATGAGTAATGCTTTGTAAACTGCTAATAACTGAACTTAAATTTATTGTTAAATTATATTCAGTATGGGCTATAGTAGCGGTTTTAAAATTAAAGAATTCCATCATAAAGTTTAGAATATCTCCAGTACGACGCTTTGGCGACTCAGGAAAGGTGAGATTCCATTTCCCGTGCAAAAGTACATAACATTGCAGAGAATATATTCCGACAAATTAACATTGTAGATTCCAAATTTTGGTTGATATCTGCTTAAATATTACTTTATAGAGTTTTGAAATACGTATATAAAGTTCATATAAA
The DNA here is from genome assembly GCA_951213105.1 of Amaurobius ferox. NCBI lineage: Eukaryota > Metazoa > Arthropoda > Arachnida > Araneae > Amaurobiidae > Amaurobius > Amaurobius ferox. Next base: position 51,130,447 of record OX578135.1, read on the forward strand.
GAGTTTGATATGTTAAAATCCATTTTTAACAATTTACAACATAGTTGAAAAGTGTTTATGACTTTGTTAACTCTTTACAACATAGTTGAAAAGTGTTTATGACTTTGTTAACTCTTTACAACATAGTTGAAAAGTGTTTATGACTTTGTTCATTCTGTCTGTCTGTCTGTCTATCTGTCTGTCCGTTAGCATGATAACTGCCGTAAAAATGACTTTATCAAAATGAAATTTTAGTACGTTTTTCAGACGGTCTGTGGGACCTATGGGAATATAAATAAATAATATCACCCAATTAGTTTTGAATTAAACCCGGATAGAAAAAATGAAATGCATTGAATCCTATGCGAACTAATTTTTCAAACATTTAAATGAATTTAAAATTCACAAGTTGCTTCGAAATTTTTAGGAAATATTCAAATTATCCCATAAAATGCATAAAAAAATTTCAGTAAAATATATTTGGTAGTTTTTCAAATAAAAATTATTTAATATATGGAGAAAAACAAATTCAATTAAATTCTGACTATTGCTATATCCTCCAGAAAGAAAAAATATATATATTATATAATAAATATTTCCCCAAGTGTTTAATTATTTTATGCATAAAAGAGGTTTAATATTTTAAAATAAATATGGTAGATAATAATTTTTCAAATTTTTAAATAAAATAAATTTTTATATATTCAGATAAATGAAACGATTGGAAAAATGTTTACGAATAAAATGCTGTTTTTATATAGAGGCGATTTATATTTTGATGACGTCATTTGAATAAAGTTCATTTGTTTTCGAATATGATAAATTATTGTAGCATTATGATAATTTTAGAAATATTAACGACGAATGTATCGCATTTTAGAGATGTTTAAACAAGGCAATTTATCTTTTATTTGACTGAAGTTCATTTTCTTCGATGAAGTTTTCAAATATAATAAATTAATGTAGTATTGTGATAATTTTAAAAATATTACCGAGGAATATATAGCATTTTAGAGATGTTTATATAAAATTGCATTGAAGTTGGAAAGTGTTTCATAATCAATGCTTTATGCATGATCGAACTTTTTTGTTGTAACTTGCATAATTTTGTTATAAATTAAATAAAATAATTTGATTTGAATAACAAAATTTGGGTTTGGTAAAAGCAAATAAAATATTAAAATAAATGAAATGAAATTGAATAAGGAAATTTCGGTTTGAGAAAAATTCCTATACCGCACTTAGTTTAGGTTTGATAATTTCATACTGTGATCTCTGAAAAAAATATAACTAGCAATGAATTCAGAATAATTAAATTCAAAGGATCGAAATTTTGCGTGACAACTACTTTAATATATTGTAGTATTTTCGAAACGCTAAAATTTGCGGCCAGAGGTTTGTCGATACTATATTAAATTAGCCGTAAAAACGACATTTTTATTAGAAAAAGTCTAATATATTTTTTTTCAAAATTGTTATAGGATGGTAGATTAAATATAACTACAACCAGCTACATCTGTGTAATCTTTTGAGCATAAATAAGACAAAATATACTTATAATTTATAACATGAATAAAATAAAATTGAATAGAACTTAATAATTAGGCAAAGCAGAAAGCAAATACAAAGACCACTAAAATATTAATAGAATTACAAATATGAATAAAAAAACACTTAACTATTAGTAGGATATTCTTAAAAAGCAGCTAAAATAAATATCCTTGGAAAAACAATTACTACATCTTGAATTATCTAGCTAATTTGCTTCAATTATTAGAACAGACAAGATATAATTACGCGATAGGATATTTTACGACAAATTTTATCAATGTTAGAAGTGTGCAAACAAATAATTGTTGTTTGATTTTTGACGCTAATTAGGTTACTTTCAGGAAATCGAATCAATCATAGCACTATAAATTAAATTTATACATGTATGAAAAAGAAGATAAAAGGAAGGAAAACGTTAGAAAAATAAACATTTAAAAAAAAATCTCCAAAAAGTACCTTTGAATGCTGCCTTATTCATTAAATTATGTGCAGCACTAATTAGATCTCAAATATCTTTTTTATTCCGTTTGACTACAAAATACTCACAAAAATGAAAACTATCGATTTTTGCTTAATATTTAGTTATTTTCTCTCTTAGTGAGAATATATAAGGAATTACTTAAATTACCTTGAATTTGAGTATTAAAAAATCTGATGGGAGTGCGCATTACTTTCGCTACATAATTCAAAAATGTTACTTCTTTCTCAGCGAAAAATTAGTGTACAAGATCTAGGCACAATGCTGAAGTTGAATTAATATCACTTAAATTGAAAATTAATAACTTATTAGTCCACACAGAAAGGATTATTCATTCCCACGTGCAAAATCCTAATCAAAATACAATTAATTGTTAATGGATATCTCGTGAAATTGCAGAGTTGACTTTGACGATAACAGCTTGCAATTTCGTCCCAGTAGCTTAGCGGTAGAGCGTCTGCTGTCCAGTTCGGAGATTCAGTGTTCGATTAGCAGTTGGGGCCGGAAGGCTCTTAACAATGGCACCCGAGCAGGGTGCCCCTGTAGGTTAGTACAAAGTTGTCGGATGTCTGAAAGTGACCCTAGTACGACTAGTGCGGATTCAGTGGACTCTGGAAGATTGGGCGCCGAATTCAAATTGAGAGGATAGCGACCAAAGGGGATACTAACCTGGGTAAAAATAGTAGTAGCAGGAGGCTAACCTGAGGTAAAAATAGCAGGAGGTGGTCAGTCAGATTGTCAGAGGCCCACCAATCTGACGTTAGATGGTGGAGAATGCAGAGTCCACTTATGCTATAAGAGCTTCCAATTTCGTCCCAGTAGCGCAACAGTAGAGCATTGGCTGGTCAGCTCTTTGAGATCGAAGGTTCGATTCCCGGTTAGAGCAGGAAGGCTCTTTACAGAAAAATTAGTGAATTCTTCGGCGCCAAAATATAAAAAAATCTGATGTGGGCAGCACATGACGTTCCTTATATAATGCAATGAATGTACTACTTTTACAGTAAAAAAAATAGATTATTTTTATAGTAGTTATTTATATTCTTTCCAAGATATTGAATTTTCGTCAATGAGTCGTCATTTTCATGTCGTCATCATCAATGAGTCGTCATTGATTTAGCGTCATTTGTATCCATTTGGCGAGTTTTTCGTTAATTTGGCAACATTTAAAAAAGTCGTCAGGTTGACGACATTCCGCCAAATTCGCCGCCAAAATCTCGCCAAGCGTTATGAACGAAACAATAAGTTATTCTTACGGCAGATAAATGATTGGCGTTCAAATACAAAAGTATTACTCAAAGTATCTTTTTTCATAAATGGAACGAGCTAGATCCACGAGAATGATGTCACCGAATTTATCGCATGGTATTATATATGAAAAGTGAACATGTTTCTCAATAGGAAATATTTTTTTTTATTTTATATGACATTTTGATATTTTTTTTTAAAATGTGCAATATCTAGAGAACGGTTCATGGTAGCGTTCTAAAATTTATATCAATCATTTTTTAATGAAAAATTACATAAGAAATGTCTATTTGCCTAACTTTATTAGCGGTTTCGATTTTTTGACGATTTTTTCAAAATTTCACTCGAAAATTTAGGGGAGGGGGATTCTGAACATTCGATTGCGTATAAAAACAATAAGCTTCCAGTGTTTATGGATTGCGATTTTTGTACCAAATTTCGTTCGAATCGGTCCATTCGTTCTTCAGTTATCGTCTCCACAGACTCAATGATACACACACACACATAATTTCACACACACAGACATACTTTCACACACACACACAGACATCACTTCAAAAATGTTTGATTCGTGATCAGGGATGCTTGAAACGTGCTCTCCCGTCGAAAACTCGAATTCGAATTTTCGAAACCGTCACAATACTTTCCTTTTACATTATGTATATAAGGAAAGTAACTAGTACATAAAGTATATATTTTCTTATAAATTTTCTTATAACCAACGTCACAAGAATGATGTTAGCTGATTTGTTTTACGGTATTGTGTATGTAAAGGGAACAAACATAGTAAATGATAAGTTCTACTGCTTTTTTTTAATTTTCTGTAAGTTTATGATATTTATTTTTCAAAAAACGTGCACTATCTCAAAAATGATTTACACTAGAATTCTAAAGATTGTTTCATTCGTTTAAAAAAAATGTGTATGAAATGATAATTTATTTATCATTATTAAAGATTCTATTTATGGATAATTTTTTTTTAAAAATCGGCATTTGAGAGTTTTCTGAACATTCGATTACATTTTAAAATAATCCAATATTCAATGGCTGTAATAATCGTTCCAAAATATTCCAAAATGCTCTAGTTATTCGCCGGATGTTGCATATTTTGTCGGATTTGGTTCATTTTGAAACACCCAAACAGTAAATTGTTGTTTGGTTTCGGGTTCATGGGAATAAATTCACGTTTCTTTACCTCTTACAATGTCAAAGATATGTTTTGAGGCACCAAAGTTGAATATTTTAAGATTTTCTTTGCACCATTGAACGCGAGCATTCCTTTGAGCTTGAGTTAAATATTGTGGAATCCAAAGTGCACATACCTTTTTCACTTTTAAATGATCATGTAAAATTGAATGCACTGCTTAAAATGGTCAAAGATGCCTCAATTTCACTATACGAGGATGCCTCAATTTCATTATACGAAGATGCCTCAATTTCTCCTCGTAGATGTCTCAATTTCTCCTCGTAGATATCTCAATTTCTCCTCGAAGATGCCTCAATGGTCAAAGATGCCTCAATTTCACTTCGATCTAAAGTGATCATTTATTGCACAGCATCAGTGTTATCTGACGTCATGCAGTTCTTGGTTGATCGTCACGAAATTCATCACTGATACTCCTACGTCCGAGATGGAATTCTTTAACCCTTTGAGTCCCAAGCTCAATTTTCCGGTACTACCTCAGAACCCCTAAGACGGCCGAACAGAGAATGGCCATTTCCGACCCCCTTGGAAGATAATGACGCTTGAGTTAACACACGCCTTTCCTCTTCTACGCGAATACCCTCAAAGGAGAGGGGAGGGTTAATAGGTTTCAGAAAAGGGTTGTTTGCTGTCAATGACTGTTTTGAGTGACATATTTTTAAAAAATCACTTGTTTGGCGAATAATTAGTAAACAGTTTACTTCGTTAGACAATATATTTTACTTAGTAGGTTGGATTAAAATAAACCAATTTCTGAAGTTGTGTAGCAGAATATATATATATATATATATATATATATATATATTAAATGTTTGTTTGGATTTTTGCACATTTTGTAAACAAAAAATTACTTCTTTTTCAAAGTGAATTATAGTATTTTTAAACTTATTTGTTAGCTAAGCGTGGGACCTCCCGATTTAATGGCGGTTATGAGGCTAAACATCCTTCAGATAATGTAGCTAATAAACCAATGTAATTACTCTCTCTATGTGAAGGGTTATGACACACTTAACCACCCGTTGCTACAATACCATTAATTTTAGAGAAGTATACTCAGACCTTATCTATAATTTTTCATTTTAATCAAAAATACTTTCTACATTTTTACTTTATAATATTACAAATATGTTGTTTTCTTGATTTTTGACAAGAAATTATGTGTTAAAATCTTTCGCCCATATTTCCGATACTTTTGTTCCACCCTCACACTCTCCCTCTCTATGTATGTGATGTGGACAAAATAACTCAAGGAAGAATGCGCGTATCGCTATGAAAAGTTTTACATTCGTACATTATGCAAAATTAAAAAAAAAAAAAAAAAAAAAAAAACTAGAAATAAATATAATAGTTCGCATTATTAAAACAAGAATGTTACGAAATTTATGAGTTTTAAGTTGTTATTATTCACACACAAAAAAACAAATATGAATGCGTAATCCTTGGATATGCTCTATTGATGGGTTCACTATGAACTTAGCCGTTACAGCCTCGGGTAGCCTGACTTAAATGCTGAAGAAACTGAAGATGATTACGTCTCAGAATTGAATTTGTCGGTTCGCAAATTCTGCGCATAATTAGTTTTTATTATTGTCATTGTAAATATCAGTTATTTCATGGGACGCGTAATAAATACGAAACCGGTTCATGGATGCTTTTATGTAATACAAACACTGTTGTTAAGATCATTCATAATCAGAATTTTTATACTATATTCTTTGATGTCCATGTGTTGTGATTGTATATTGATGTTTACTTACGATTATGGAAGGAGTGTGGTGTCAGTACTATAGATTAAGAAATACACATTTTAATTTTCATAGAAAGGTTTATTAATTTTTTATCTAACATTTTACATTCCCGAATTCCCATTTTTTTAAAATTTCACAAACCACCTGATCTTGTAATATCTCTATTTGCCTGTACTTAAATGTTTATTTTCTCTGAACTTAGATTTTAAAGATGTTTTATTGATTCATATTTTCAAATATTTATGTTTAAAATATGAATGCTTAAAATACAATCTTCGGAAAACTATAATCTTTCTAAATAAAGTAATAAACATTCGTATATATCGTTTCATATTTTGAAGATTTGTGAAAGGCGAAATTAATTGCGTTCTAAAGTCGTAATTTTCCTCAATCGGAAAAGTTTCCATCAAAAGAACTGAAATTATAATCCCCTTTATCTCTATAGAGATAAAGGGCATGTAACACTGGGACTTGTGGGATTTTAGCAGACAACAGCACCTCTCCTCCTACCAAACAAACAAATTCTAGACCATCTGTGCCCTCAAGTCTGTGCTTTGACAAGCTTATTTTCAGAAAAATAAATTTGGTCATCTTTACTTACCTGATTTACGGTGTCGGCAATTTAACTAACTGCATCCAGCACCCCAGATATCGGCTGAACTGACTTAAAAACAGCGGTGTAATTTATCTCTAAATAAGTTGCTGTATGTCTTTGTACATGATGGCTATATAAAGAAAGCTGGAGAACAATATGCATTGTTGTATATCTGTGGGCTAGGCAGGTTGCTTCCAGGGCTATGGAAGTAATATATAGCCCAGGGTTGCTTCAAGGAGTCAGTTGCTTTTATGAGTCTGTTATATATTTCAAAGGGGTGTGTGTCATGCTTTGTCGGAAATGGACTGCAGTCATTTATTTTGGGGCATCTTGTAAAATGAGGTCCAAACCTGAGGCTGAATAATAATACTCTTGTGCGATGTCTGTGATTGTAAAAATAGTTTTCTCACGGCTCCACTGAACTTTGGCAAAGAAAAGGGAACCAAATTATAAAACGGTTCAATCGGAGGTTTGGTTTACAGGGTAAAAATATAAAGGAATAAATCCCCCCCCCTCCCTCTTAAAAGTGTTTGAAAACCTATGATTTATTGAGGAATAAGTATTGGTCTCCTTCAAAATGTTTGTCTTTGTAGAATTTTTTAAAAAACATTTTAAATTTTAGATTTTGAAGGAGAAACTTCCACAGAGCATATTTCAACACCTTTGTAAAGCAGTTCATTACTGTATGTCTATGAGGTGTAAACGGTATATGAAGGGTAAACGTTACGTAAAATCTTATCCCCACTAGCAACCAGCATCTGTTATTCATATAACTAACTTATTATGAAATAAATATAATTAAAATTCAGATAACTAAGTTATCTGAATGTACAGTAGGTGTTATGATTGGAACAAAATATTGGTGCCACCATGAAATTTTATATATGCTAAGGTTATGTAAGGATTGGTATATATATATATATATATATAATACCCGTAGTCCAAAATTTAAGGTTTTCTTGAAATTATTTTTCTATGTAGAATGTGTTACTGTATATGGTTCTAAAGTGGAACAAACATGTAATAATATGGTCTATACAGAAAAATAATTGTGTTAACTGCGCTATACATATAAATAGTATGAAAATTATAGATGTAACCCAGATTTAGAAAAGGGGGATTACGATCGAAAGAATGACATCACTAAATTTTGTTTTTCAATTAACATAACTTTTCCTCCAAATAGGAGGGGGGGGGGGGGGTATGACCCAAATTCCATTTACCTACATCAGTAAAAATCGACCTTGCAGGTAAAATTAGTGGGTTAAAGTGAATAATTATTTTTTATATGTTATATAGTGCTCTGTAAAGAACTCGTGTTTTAGGTGAGAACCAAAGCATCAAATTTTTGCTCGCTTGACAACGCCTTGAGCTACCGCGATCATTATCTTTCCTGATATATTTTGAGTGGATATAAAATATAACTGGAAATGTATAAAATTGGAGTTTAGTAAATTTCTGATCAGGGACTTTGAATTGAAATATCTTCATTTCCTTGCTCTGTTGCACAAAAATATGCATAATTGTTCGTATTAACCGAATTGTTTCTACAGCTTCGTCGGTGTAAAATAATTAAAAAAATTGCAATGGACTAGCACCAGGTGGTAAATAAAGGACAGGTCCAGAACGGCAAGCAAATGCAGGAAATGTATTTGCAAGAAAATACATTTTTGTATTATCTATATCCATTGTCTAATAAAGTTCTTCATTTTTATCCATCATAACAGTCTCAATTTCTCTTTATTCATTATTTAACAAAAAAGATCAATCATGCATAAAGCATTGATTATGAAACACTTTCCAACTGCAATGCAATTTCATTGGAACATATCTAAGATGCGAAACATTCAGCGGTAATATTTTTTTAATTATCACAATACTACAATAATTTATTAAATTTGTAAACGTCATCGAGAAAAATGAACTTTATTCAAATGACGTCATTGAAATATAAATTGCTTGGCTCTCTATGAAAAGCAGTAAAAATTCCATTCATAAATATTTATTCTATTCCTTTCAATACTACAATAATTTATTTTACATAAAAACTTAAAACCATGGAGATAAAAGTAATTTAACTCTGTCTTTAAAACTTCACCGGAAAAGTCTACTAAAAAATCGTCTGTTCTCTATGTAAAATCAATGACTGTTTCATTCATATCAATTATATTGCAGACTCCAGCGCTAAATAATTTTGCGTTAAATAAATTCAGGAATTCTTGTACAACTCATCTTACAGCTTGATATGTTTACAATTTCCATAAGTGGAAATTGGACTTCGTTGTAGAAATAATCAAAGTTTGATGATCATTTAAACTCAAATGTATTGTAATTGTGTTGTTTCAGAACAATGATGCACAAGAATTAAGCAAAATTAAAGTGGTTTTAGAACGGATACAACACCAAATATACATTAAAAGGAACTTTAAAAATCACGATTTTGACACAAGATGGATACCATATTTTATTTTGAAGTGAGTTATGTGATTTTGTCATATAATTGCCACGTAATCTCTTCATATAATGGGTATAATTACTATTTTAATTTTTATTTAAAAAACTACTGAATACATTTTTATGAAATAGTTTTTATATATTTTATGTGATAATTTGAATATTTCCTAAAACTTTCAAAGCAATTTGTGAATTTTAAATTCGCTAAAAAAATGTTTGAAAAATTAGATCCCATAGGATTAAATGCATTTCATTTTTCAAACCGGGTTCAATCCAAAATTAATTGAGTGATATTATTCATTTACATTCCCAGACCGCTACAGACCGCCTAAACAACATACTAAAATTTCATTTTGATAAAGTCATTTATACGGCAATTATCATGCGAATGGGCAGACAAACAGAATGAACAAAGTCATAAACACTTTTCAACTATGTTGTAAAGTGTTAAAAATTGTTTTTATTGTTTTTATAATAAAGATTGTTTTTATCTGCCTTACTCTCATACCAGTCATCATCTTCCGATTCAATACAATCCGATTCATCTGTATCACTAAATAAGACTGCATTCTAACTCATCCTGTGTTAAAATTTTACAAAACGCTCATTTCAAACCGGATTCGAAAAACAAACGAATAAAAGGTAAGAAGCAGAAGCATAGTTCTTAAGAAAATCTATCAAACTCATAAATATTACGACACCTGACTTCAGTCCCCGTGTTTTCGCCAGGTATTCAGCCAAAAGTAAGACCTGTCGCCAAAGTACTTCGGAGTAGAATGAATGACAGATAGCCTCTTCCCCTTTGTCGGCGTTTTAAAGTCCAACCTCCCACCTTGAAAAGGGGGACGCGATATCTCTGGGCCGCTCGGCCGTCTGCGGTCCTTTGCTAGTAGGGCCGTTTGGGCCGTTTCGGGAGCCAAAGGGTTAAACTAGTTGTAAATTGTTGATTTGGATAGCGTGTTCATCACAAAAAGTCACATCTATTCAATCGATGCACTATTGCTTTGTCAATACTTCTTCAACCCAGTCCATCCTACCTACCCGAAGGTGTAAGGTTTCAGATTGGACGACCGGGACAGTACCACCCAATTTAGACCGGAACCCAGTGGGGGCGGCATGTATAGAGACAGTACCCTCTTTCCCAGACCACCAACCTTTCAGAAGGACTTACGAACACACACATTTAAAGTGCCCTTACACCAGGTGAACACGGGCGTGTCAACAATTCTTCTTTGACCCAGACCGTCCGACCTTCCCGAATATTTAAGGTGTTTCTTTGGACAGCCAGGACAGTTTTACTCAATTTAGACCGGAGCCAGTGGAGACGGCTTATTTAGCGTGCCCGTACTCCGCGTGAACACGGGTGTGTCACGTCTTGCCGAAAGTCATAATAAATCATAGTTGGAAAATACTTTGGTCCTAAATCCATGTTTTGTCACTACCTTATTATTAACTGCAAAAATTTTTATAGCATGCCTCGTTCTTTAAAAACCAGTGAAAGTTCAAATTTTAAAAAATTGTCTGCACTGAAAAATGTTATTCTTGGTATTGCCACATTCTAAAAATTCAAATTATGGTCCTGGTTTTTTAGAGACAACAGTCTGCGGAGTAACACCCTAAGCATCATGCGACCATATGAGCAGATATCATAAAGTTCCAGGCCATCCTCTTTAGTGATCAGAGGAATTCCAAAGATTTCGGCAGCATGTATCTGTCCTATACATGCTCGATCGACAGAGTGTTAAATATATAATTTAAAACGATTCCAGGCATGTAAAAGAAGTAAAGAGTTATTTATTCTTAGTTAATTTAATATATAAATGAACTGGAATTGACTTATACAATTATTCACCAGCATATCCCTATTGACTAACATGCCTGGATAAATAACCAACTTGATCCCCTAATTTATGAAAAAAAATTAAAGCCGAATCAATCATTGTACTCAATTGCTCAGAAAACACTTTTTATCGATTCTCACAATTTCCGTAATTACTTCTAAATCTCTACTTTCGCAATCGTAAAGATTCTCTTCTCTCAATCATTTACTGGGAATTCTGTATCTTCTGAGTCAAATTTCCCATTAATTCAGTTCGATCCTTATCATTTGTAGCCAAGGGATTCGTCTGAAACACTAACTCCGAAGAGCAAAGCGATTTTCTCATATTTCCTTAGATTTTATCTTAGATAAGAGAAATTGAGCCAACACAAATAGGGCAGATTTTGTTTGCACAGGTCCAGCATATAACGAAATGAAATCATAATTTCGATTTTGGATCAAATATCCCTGCGGATTTAGCGTTAAGGAAGATTTAGTAGTATTATATTCATTTCATTCATTTCATGTAAAATTAATTTGAGATATAAAGTAAAGGAAATTAATCGTGTTTCTCTTTAATTAAGAATTATGTTTTTGCTATACATATTGTCCCTAAAAGATTGAAACGCGCTTTAATTCTTTACCTGTTGTAGCTAAGTGGGCAATGCAAATTGTAAAAATGTTGAAAGTAAGGTAGGAAATAAGACTACGTTAATGAAATAGTCCTGCTATTAATTTTCAAAAAGTTACACTTTTTAAATTTTTGTACGACCCCCTTAGACAAATTTGGTAAATCAGATTTTTTTTTATTTTTAAAGCAGCAAGGTCATTAAAAAACCGCTTATCTGTATCTTTAAAATTGAGCGAGTTACATTTAATTGAAAATTGAACATTCTGAATGGGGACCCTATATCAAATTAGAAATGTAAATTTGTGACGTATCACAAAAAAGATGAAACGAGATGATAATACATAGGATACCCAACAGCGCAGTGAGTACCATTGCTTTATATGATCTTTGTCTGTGTAATGCTTTATTTAGATGCATTTGTGATAAAAAAATTTGACACATAACGTATTTTTGATCTAAAAAATTTTCATCATCAATTTGTTTATAATCCCTATTTTCACTGATGAAACAGCTTTGCGCATGGTACGGAAAAGTGGTATAAGTAAGATTTTTTCCTTGATCATAATTCAGTTGATTTTAAAGATACAGATATGCGGGTTTTTTTAATGATCTTGTTACATTAGAAATAAAATTTTTCTGATCGACCAAATTTGTCTAAGAGGGTCGTATAATAATGTAAAAGTGTAACTCTTTGATAATGAATGGGGGGACTATTTCATTAACGTAGTCTTATTTCCTACCTTACTTTCAACATTTTTGCAATTTACATTGCTCACTTATCTCCAACAAGTAAAGAATTAACGCGCGTTTCAAACTTTTTGGGACACCCTGTATACATGGTGTTTATACATGGTGCTATATACATGTATATACATAGTGCAACTAAATATATCTGGAACGATTGGTGTCTGACTCATGGTTTCAATCACGAAATGCTACAAAATAACATAGACTTTTAGACTACTAGTGTTTTTGGGCACGCGATATGTTTTAGTGAAGAAGTACTAAATTTAACTTTTCATACAGGTCTTCTACAAAGCAAGATCTAATTAATGCATTGCTCTTTGTTCATATTAAGGCCTTTAATACGAAACCCGGTTCTTTAATATGCAAAATTAGCCGCAAAATTTTTGTTAAAGTTATAGAATTTAAGAGAATTTATCACTAGATTTTCAGCCAAAATGCAGATGATATTTTTTTTTCTTTGAAAAGGTATCTTATTTATTCAAAACTGTCTTGACAAAGTTTAAAAGCTGTACACACATTATTTCCTAAAAAAAAAATGTCTTTATTTAAAACAAGAATTCGCTTAGAAAACATTTCTGATTACATGTGCTACAGTATTTACCTATTTATTTTAAATTTTTAACTCTCAACACTATTCAACTTAACTTCACGTGGATTCTGTTTGCACTTTCGTTCAATATCCTTAACGGACTCGTTCTCGACTCCAAGAACAAGTAGAAAACTAAATCTCGACACACAGTTTCAACTTGCAGAACATTTTAATCTATAAAATTTTCCCGTCATTACGTTACGTTGTTATGCCATTTACTTTTTTTTGCCGTTCGTTTAACATCTTTGGCGGGTTCGTTTTCGGTTCCCAAAGCGCATAGAGAGCTGAAACTCAGCACGCTGTTTCATCCTGCAGGATATTTTTTTTCGACAAAGGTTTCACATCATTACGTTACTTCGTTAGGTAATAATTTACGCACGTCATTACTATATTTTTACACTTTTCGTGTCTTTCCCTTGCGAATTAGGTTCAGTGCCTTCATATGAAATGTTATCCTAATTCTAACGAGCCCATCGACGCATAATACTGCATAGGTTTGAACATAAACTACGTCAACAAGAAAGATCAATCATGCTTAAGCATTGATTATGAAACACTTTCCAACTTTAATGCAATTTTATTTAAACAAGTCTAAAATGCAATACATTCCTCGGTAATATTTTAAAACTTATCACAATACTACATTAATTTATTATATTTGAAAACTTAAACCTTCAACGAAAGGAATGAACTTCATTCAAATGATAGCAATGAAATATAAATTGCCTGGTTTAAACATCTCTGAAATGCGATACATTCCTCGGTTATATTTTTAAAACTATCATAATACCACGATAATTTATTATATTTAAAAACTTCATCGAAAACAACTGAAATTCATTCAAATGACGTCATAGAAAAAATAACACGCCTGGATCTCTCTATAAAAACAGCATTTCATTCATAACATTTTCCCATTCATTTCATTCATCACAATACTATAATAATTTATTTTATTTAAAAATTAAGACCATGGAACTACAAGTAATTAAACTCTATGCTTAAAACTTCATCGAAAAAAATCGTCCTTCAATTTGTAAAACCAATGAATATTTCATTCATATCAGCTATGCAGACTCCATGGACTAAATAATTTTGTGTTAAAGAAATACAGCAATTCTAATACTACTCATTCAACATATTTTGCTGTTTACATTTCACATAAGTGAAAAATAGGCTTCGTTGTAGAAATAATCAAATTTGGATGGGCATTTAAACTCAAATATATTGTAATTGCGTTGTTTCAGCATGTAGATGCACAGAATTTAGGCAAAAATAAAGCGATTTGACGACGGATACAACACTCAATATGAATTAAAAGGAACTTAAAAAATCATGATTTTGAGACAAGATGGATGCCATATATCATTTTGAAGTGGGTCATGTGATCTTTTCATATCATGGTCACGTGATCGCTTCATTTAAGAGGTGTAATTATTATTTTTATTTTTATTAAAAAACTACTGAGTATATTTTGCTGAATTTTTTTTTATATATTTTAAGGGATAATTTGAATATTACCTAAAATTTTCGAAGCAATTTGTGAATTTTAAATCCTCTTAAAAAATGTTTGAAAAATTAGGTCCTATAGGGCTCAATGTATTTCATTTTTTCAACCCGGGTTCAATCCAAAACTAATCGGGTGATATTATTCATTTATATTCCCATAGGTCCTACAGACCATATGAACAACAAACTAAGATTTCATTTTGATTAAGTCATTTTTACGGCAGTTATCGTGCTAACGGACAGACAGACAGACAGAATGAACAAAGTGATAAACAGTTTTCAACTTTGTTGTAAAGTGTTAAAAACTGCAAAGTAAAAAGTAAATTATAAGAAAAAGAACAGTTTCTTCAAAGTTTTGAAATTGATAAAATTATCAATTTCACTATGGGACCCAACACCTATGGGACCCAACCCTTATGAGACCCAAGCCCTTTGGGACCCAATTTTTCAAACATTTTTTAACCAAAGTTAAAATTCACAAATGTCTTCGAAAATTGAAAGAAATATTCAAATCCTAAAACAATAAAATATCTTGAAATTGATAAAATTACGCTAAATCAATGAAATTAATTGTGTTTTGTTAGGAGATAGTATTGTGATAATGTTTAGTCAATTTGTCGCCAAGTGGGACTGTCAGTTCTATAGTCCCAGTTGGCGATAAATTTAGAGATTTTTTAAAATGTCGCTAAATTGACGAAAATGCCGCCAAACATTCCATGGAGATAGCATTATTCAGACGATATTTTTTCCACTAATTTATTTGAAGCAAATGATACCATGTCGCTTAGCAACGGATTTAAATCCAATTTGTTTATGCACCATACTATTTCTATAAAATCTTTTTCGATTTGAATAATAAAGATATGTATATAGAATAATTTTCATTGACATTGCATTTTTGACTAGATAATATCAATTACGGTCTTCAGGTTTAAACATTGTTATTGATAATTCGGGATTATTGATTCAGGGATTATTGATATTTTCAAGTTATTATGCCATTGTTTTATTATATAAAAAAATTTTAAACTCATATATCGTAAGTTGTACGAGCAACCTTCTACAAATGCACGAGTATATCATCTAATATACGAGAATATAAGTAGTATAGGTATATTGGCATATAATGATATCAATTACGACCTTCTGATATAAAGATTATAGGAATTATTGATATTTTCAATTTATTACGTCATCTGTTTTATTTTGGCAAAGATTTTTGAGACTCATATTGCAATGCAGGTAATCTTCTACTAACACACTGGCATATTTTCTAAACCGCGACAATATAAGTAGGATTGGTATGTATATCCTGATATTATTTTAGCGCTTTCATTTTGGTATATATTGGAATTAATTACGCCCTTCAGGGTTAAATATTACGGGTTTATTGATATTTTCAATTTATACGTGTATCTACTAATACAGGTTATATCATCTAATATTCGCGTATATAAGTAGCACGGGTCCCATACAATTCTAACGCTTTTATTTGGCATATATTGATTCTATTTCATAATTTTTGTAAATTTGCTCTTCAGATCTGCCCGTTAAGATAATTTTTTATAGTGAGAACTAATATTCTTAAATTATTAAATTTATTGCTCCTAAAAAGAAGTTTAACAGAATATTTTGTTTGACAATGTCATTCAGTATACTATAGGAATTTGCACATGATTGTGAATTTTAAGTTTATTTATATTTTATACTCCGTACGAAGAACGGGTATGCTGCTAGTACTAAATAAATCTTATCATTATCCACATTGATATTATGCAAAATTACAAAGGGAATTGAGGTTGTAGGGAGAGAAAACAGTTTCGACCAATTTGCATAATATCAATTCCAGATGAGGATAAAATGTTTACGTTATTATTTTGAATTGAATCTGCCTACACCAAAAAATCATTCAAGTTCGCGTGAGATCAAAATGCATTTTCTAATTTTCCGTTCATTGTTTGCGTAGGGGAGCAGATGGAAACTCTTGTTTTTTTCTCATAATTTATTTATTTTCAACTCAGAAGAAGAAGTAATTATACTGTAAGTTAAACATTTCTGTTATGCTTTTATCATGCCTAATGGATCGTGAACGAACGAAATCATATTTAAATAATAGCGATGTCTTTACCATATGCGAATTCAATGTAGAGGCCACTATGACCGTGATGCCGCCCAGGTGGTGAAGTGGATAGCGTCTTCGGCTGCTGTCTTGTGGGTTAGGGCTCGAATCCCGAATAAGGCATGGATGTTTCTTGAGGATAAAGTCACTCTTCCGCCTTCTGGGTCCTCGTCAAATGTGAAGCTGCACGCCCTCCGACCTTTCTAGAGATCATGAATGTATTTTCTATAATTGTGAGTATCGAATTTTAAATTGGAATAAAAATTTATTTTTAAACCAATTTAAAATAATTTATCTGTTTTTACGTGTTAGTTTTTCAGTATTTTAATTTCTTTTTCAGGAAGTATTAGACTTACAGAACAATCCATACTTGTAAATATTTATATGTGTTTGATCAACATTTAAAAAGACATTTAGCTCTGTAAGCCCAATTAAAAAAAAGGATAAGCGTTTTAAAAATCATTTAAATTTTAAAATATTAAATTAATATCAAATTTTGCATTTGGAAAAAGTGTTTGCTTTCTTTTTACTTCTCTTCACTTATTTGGTATATCATATAAATTATAAGAATTTTTCAAAAAGTTATTAAGTTGATTTTGTAGCAGTAATTAGACCCAATCAAAAGAATCGGCGAAACCTAACATTTCGGGGAATGTACAAAAAATGAATTTAGTAAAACAAAATTAGCATTCGAAAACTTACATGGGTACCTTTCCTTAACAAATCTTTTATACAATCTCGAATCATCAGTAGAAAAATTTAATGAATGATATTTATGATAATATGGATTGTATGTTAATGGAACATTTTAGTTTATTTAATTGAACTATGAAAAATATTTTTATAATTGAAATTTTTTTCTATGGGATCCCTATAAAAAGTTATAGTTTGTAATTTTCTACCAAATGTTGCCATATGATTAAATTTTGCCCATGATAATAGTCTGATTTAATTAAACCATTTACTAAATTCTACGATCAACTATTCAAAATATGCAGTCTTTATTTACTCGTGCTTTTATTTATTCGTGCAATCTTTCTTAAACACACTCTCCATTGAATACGACGTGATCAACATCTGGCATTCCCTACATAATGCAATGACTTTATGAATTTCACATCAACATAATAACACTTAACAATCCGTGACACAGTGTTTTCAGCATTGATTTGTGCATTAACATAAGACGTTTTCTAGATGACATGTAAAATTATTTCAAAGTACCCAAATAATATGTTGCGTAAATCTGTTTTCAAATTTATTAATAGTGCCAGCATCAGATAAGCAATATAGTCCCTATAACGATTTAGTCATTAGAAACTATTATATTATATAAAATCAATGGTTTCAGTTCCAATTAATGAATTCCTAATATCCAGAATTCAAATTCTAATAATGTTTTTTTTAATGTCAATAATGTATTTAACCTTATGTTATTTATTTTAGAAAGGCTAATCTCGTTACTATGACAGCATTGCCAAATATGCGTATAAATGAATCTGATGTACATGGAATTGAATTAATAGCTTCGATTTCGACAGAAATATATTAATAATTTAAAGTTAATGCCAAAATCTAATGCAATGGTCATTACCGCCTCCAATGTAATCAAATGTTATACCAGAAATAGTTTCACGAATAGTGTTCGAAAGGAATATGATATCAACGGTTGGTAGTAGAAGTAAAGTAAAATAGGAAAAATAATCAGTCAACAGAGAAAAATTTAGCTATGATAAAACCTATGCCCACCAAAACTGATAGTTTCATAAAAATGAAAAATGCAATTTTTATGCGGCTCCTTGATTAAAAAATGTCAATTAATAAAATTTCGCTGCGATTTTTAGGATGAAATAATTTTTCACGGTACCTTTCCACAAAAAATTCGCTGAGTTATCAGTAATCGAAATTATTGATTTATTCTATTCCATTTTACCTGAACTGAGAGTGTGAATAGTTAGAAAACAATATGTGAATAGAAAGTGCGAAGTAGTTTGAAAGTTTTTGTTCTGTAGTTCTGAAAGCAAATGTGGGGGGACATCTACAAATCTATTTTAAACAGGGAATTCGGCAATTGAAATTTGCTACTATATTTAATTTTGAGTAATTTATTTATTGCTGGTCTCTTGCAATCGCAGATAGGACACCGTCAATGTATTTACTGCAATAATTTAAACTTCTGGTTAAATCACAATCACCCTATTTTTTAACACTTTACAATAAAGTTGAAAAGTGTTTATGACTTTGTTCATTCTGTCTGTCTGTCGGTCTGTCTGTCCCTTAGCACGATAATTGCCGTAAAAATGACTTAATCAAAATGAAATTTTAGTATGTTGTTCAGACGGTCTGTAGGACCTATGGGAATATAAATGAATAAGATCACCCAATTAGTTTTGGATTGAACCCGGGTTGAAAAAATGAAATACATTGAGCCCTATGGGACCTAATTTTTCAAACATTTTTTAAGCGGATTTAAAATTCACAAATTGCTTCGAAAATTTTAGATAATATTCAAATTATTCCATAAAATATATAAAAAAAAATTCAGCGAAATATATTCAGTAGTTTTTTAAATAAAAATTAAAATAATAATTACACCTCTTATATGAAACGATCACGTGACCATGATATGAAACGACCACATGACCCACTTCAAAATGATATATGGCATCCATCTTGTTTCAAAATCGTGATTTTTTTTCTTTTTAATTCCTATTGAGTGTTGTATCCGTCCTAAAACTACTTTATTTTTGCTTAAATTCTGTGCATCTACATACTGAAACAACGCAATGACAATATATTTGAGTTTAAATGCTCATCTAAATTTGATTATTTCTACAACGAAGCCTATTTTTCACCTATGTAAAATGTAAGCAGCAAAATATGTAGAATGAGTTGTATTAGAATTCCTGTATTTTTTTAACACAAAATAATTTAGTCCATGGAGTCTTCATGGCTGATATGAAAGAAATATTAATTGATTTTATAAAGAGAAGGACGATTTTTTTCGATGAAGTTTTAAGCATAGAGTTTAATTATTTGTAGCTCCATGGTCTTAAATAAAATGTTTAAATAAAATAAATTATTATAGTATTGTGATGAATGAAATGAATGGGAAAAAGTTATGAATGAAATCCTGTTTTTATAGAGAGATCCAGGCGTGTTATTTTTTCTATGGCGTCATTTGAATTAATTTCAGTTGTTTTCGATGAAGTTTTCAAATATAATAAATTATCGTAGTATTATGATAGTTTTTAAAATATTACCGTGGAATGTATTGCATTTCAGAGATATTTAAACCAGGCAATTTATATTTCAATGCCGTCATTTTCATGAAGTTCATTTTTTTCAATGAAGGTTTAAGTTTTCAAATATAATAAATCAATGTAGTATCGTGATAAGTTTTAAAATATTACCAAGGAATGTATTGCATTTTCGACTTTTTTTAAATAAAATTGCATTGAAGTTGGAAAGTGTTTCATAATCAATGCTTTAAACATGATTGATCTTTCTTGTCTTAGGTTGCATCGATTTGAGCAAAACGCTTACTTAATCTACTACTGAAACATGTCCATCAAGAAAAGTGGTACAAGTTACAATCACTATCGCCATACATTCCACTAACTTAGCCCGAAGAAAGTAAAATAATCATTTACTCTAACAAATGACTTGAAATCATTATTAATACATTCGTATAATTTCTGCAATTACTGTGATATCTCTTCTTTTACAAGCACGGAGTTCGGTATCTCTCGATTAATATTCCTAAATCAAAATTCCCATAAATTCCGCTAAATCGTTTTCATTTCTATTTGAGAATTGCCTATGAATAATTCTATTCAGGGATCTTATCCCAACATTATTTTCTGATATTTCTTTGTACGTATCGCACAGGGGTGAATGGGAACTGACTCAATTAATGGATATTTTATTTGCGAAGAGAAGATAGACATCAAAGTAATTAATGAAGATGGGTTTTGGCAGAAATATCCAAGAGTAATTAAAATTAATGAAACTTTAATATCATATTCATTTCCAAATGAAATGCATATTAAAAGTAGCACGTAAAACTAACTAATCATTAAAGTTTCTCGCTTTAAACATTATTTTTTAAATGCAAAAACAGTTATTGAAATATATAAATTAATTTTATTGATCCGTATCATACAGCTGAGAGTGAGACTGGATGGCTGACTAAGGTGAGAAATACACAGCCCGTACTGCTGAAGGTAGTTAATTTAAATTCTGCCTACACCTAGGACTTGACCTGCGAAAAATCTAAAATTTCGAAATGTAGCTCGAAAAATTCATAATCATGTCATTTTTATTCTAACATTCTTTCAGCCGGAACAACTAGATACATAAAATTCACATTTCGTACACAGTAGAAATAATTTCAGAAACATAATTTCAAAATACAATTCTATTTGCAGATGACAGCTTTATTGACCGAAACCCGTCTATGGTTGCTGTTATATGCAATTGCAGATGTGCTTGTATGCAAATACGCTGTTATTTTCATTGCGAATAACAGCATATTTGGTCCATGGATGCTGCTGTCTGTAAGGGACGCATATTCTAAATCGTAGAATTTTTTGTATTCGTAGACATTTTTAAAGGATAATGCTTCTAGATTAGATTGGTGTCGACATTTAGGTTCACGAAAGTTTATTTCAGATTAATGAAAACTCATAAAAAAATACATGTCCATCGCTCTGACTATGATATAAATACGGACTATGATATAAATAATAGTGAATATATGGAATATGACAATATATATGGAATATACATATATGGAATGTGAAAATATAATATTGGCTCACACTGTGCAAGTTTTTAATGCTACATTTTACTGTAAAACGTCAAATTGTAACTGGTCCAAACATGCATTATTTGTAACTAATATGAACAATGAAACACACTATGTTTCCTAAAATTATCAGAAAAGTTTGGCCTCTTTCATATACCTGCAAAATATTTAATAAACGCAGTTTTTTAATGTATATTTTCCTCTTGCCTTTGATCCTCCTTCATGATCCAATCCCATAGGAATAGCCGTGTTCTTAAAAGAAACACTGATAATGGATTCATGAGTTATCAATAGATTGCAAGGAACTTTTTAGATTCAATCAATTTTTGTCGCTGCATAAAATAATTTGAATAATATGTCTTTTCTAGAGATACCACAATGGAAATTTTAAAACTCTACACTTGTAATTTTTCCAGATTCTTTAATGTTATTAAACTTTGGCATCTACTTGCGAAAACCAAGAAAGATATATATTTCAGCTTAACGTGAAGTATTAATTAGCATGGACAATGCGGATAAAAAAAATATATACATAATGAAATTTTTTAAATCACTGAAAGCAAAACTGTTCCTTTTTATAGCTATGTATGAAGAAAAATTAATGTTCAACATTATGGAAAAGCATAAAAGTTTAGGAAATTGAAAAATGAATTTTTAAAGAAGCTTAAAGCATGTGCTTCTAAGCATAAAAATGTCATACTTAAATAAATTTCCCTTTTATAATACGCTGTTGAAAACGTAGGACCAGTTTATGATTAAATATTAAAAATAAACTTCGCACGAACATTTCATAAAGATAACATAATGCTACCATAGCAAAATCATACGCATTTTACAATTATAGATCATTATATAATTTTTTTAATTTTATTTTATTGTTTCTCTCCAATAATTTTACATTTAACCGGCCCAATTAAAAACATTTACAGCTTTAAAAAACATATATTAAAATTCTGTAAAAATTATATGTAATTCATCATTTTTCGTTACATTCAATTATCTTTTGAATTAAAACCTCTGAATGTGATACGTTCTCATATGTTCAAATGTATTGTTTAGAACGGCATCAGAAAGCAAAACAAATTCATATACTTACCCGCATAGGCTTTACTACTACTATCGTTACAGAAATTCGTATTGTTTACTTTATGAAAATTTTCATAAAATATGAAATTAAGAATAATACTAATCATACGAGTTGTAAAAAATTGTATCTAGATTTCTCTCCTACTCTATGCATACGTGAATTCGATCATTAGTCATCGAGTCCACATCTCCCAGGCGAACACACATACATACGTATTCACACAGGTAGGAAAATCAGCGGTGGCACTAGTCAATTTGTCGCTCACTATTTGTCGTGGGTCATCGCGCGTAATTCGTAGCTGGACAATTCGTCTCAGTCTCAATTCGTTGCAATGAAAATTCGTCGCAAAATATTTTTTTAAATGTGTGAAATCGTGTGAGAGTTTTAGCTAATAAAAGGTTAAACCCTTAGATCTGCAATAACATATCGCAATAACGTTTCTTTGGTGTAGTGGCCGCAATCTCTCAATCAAGCTCCCTTATTCGGTGACGTGTTTGAATTTTGCCATTAAGCAGCACGTCTATAAATTTGTATCCATCAGCACGTCTATAAATCCATCAGCACGTCTATAAATTTGTATACTGTGGAGTGATGTACTCTTATAAGTGTGCTAAATGATGTATGCCAACCTTCAACAGTTATTTGTTTCTGCTAATTCGTCATTTACAGACGGTGATTCCACATCTCATACACACCAATAGGGTTTGTTTTCTGTTACCCCTTCTGTCTATTTTACCTATTCAGACGTCTTCAAAATAATTAGTCAGAGGTGATAATTCATCCTCGTGGTTTTGGTAATATGTGGAATATTGCAAGACTTCAAACGTTTCAGTAAAATGACATGTAGGAACTCGTCATGTTACAAAAACAGGCTATTGCATTTGACAACCGGACTTGTAATGCAAATTCGGGATCCACGGTGTACTTAGACTTCTTGGAGCTTTATATGCTTTGTGAGAAATGAAAAAAACATCCCTTTACTTTAGTATCAGGAAATTATTTTGCAAAACAGTTTATTGCAGCTCTTTCAAAATCTATTAATATCGAATTGGGGTTTAGTCTGGGTCGTAATCATTTTAATTCAAGTAGTGGCGTACTGTACTCGTATACTGTTTCTGTTCTGTGAAACACCAGAATAAAAACTGTTTGAAACATTTGGCCAAATTTCCTCTTAATACTTCAGTCAAGGACATCATGAGGTCGCAGCGAAATGAGGCTGCGACGAATTGAGACTGCGACGAATTATTCCGCGACGAATTATACGCGATGAATTATCTCGCGACGAATTGTCGCGGAATCCACTAGTTTGATAGAGCCAAAATAATAACGTCTTGTAAAATGAATTCCTGTTAAATGATGTCCGACCCGTAAACTCTCCTGAAATCATTACCTACAAATCAACATACTCGTGGATCTGAAAACATCACACAACATTAGATTTTAAATAAATTATATTTTGTTTACAATTTGTGCAATCTGACGCAAGATCCATTTTTCGTGAAGTGATAGCATAGATTTAAAGCGCGAGACTTAAAGTTCGCAATAGGATATCTTGAAGCAATTAATTCATAGCAAAAAAAATCGCAATTAATATTGCTACGGATAGAGAGAAGTTATAAAGTTATACCATTCATGGGCATGGAATGCAATCTGTTGTTTCCAGAGCCTTTTCGCTCATCAGTGCCGTTTCGTCTAAGAGATCTATTATGGACACACTGAAATTTTTGAGATACGGCTAAATGGTACAAATTAAACACACCGACTCTTAAGAGTTGTCAAAGTACTCCCCTCCAACATCAATGCACTTTTGTAAACGAATTTTCCAAAGATTAAATGCTTCAAGCCATCCATTTATTGGAATCGATGAAAAATATGCTTTTATAGCCTCACCAATCTCATCAACGGAATCAAAACGACGCCCACGTAATTTTTTTTTTAGATTAAAAAATATTCAAAAGTCACACATAGCAAGATCAGGAGAATAAAGTGGTTGTTTTATCATTTTGATGTTTTTTTGTTCAAGAAATTCGACTGTCATTCTTGCTGAATGAGAAGATGCATTATTACGGTGAGGCATGAGTCCCCTAACATTCACTTCCTTAAGAATTTCTGGAAGACACTTAGTGATGCACCAGTTAACTATAACTGTCTTCTGTCCCTCTAGCTTAATGGCTTTGACCAGACCTGTACTTCTGAAGAATACGGCATACATTACGTTTTTCATTGATCGTTGTCTTTCCACCACTGCTGGTTTTGGGGCCATCTTCAAAGACCCATACTTTATTTTCTTGACGTGTTGGGAACGTCAAAAAAACGGTATGCACGTTTTATCACCAGTTATGATTTCATAAATAATGCGGTGTCCACCATCATTAAGTAATTTTAGGGTTTCTTTACTGATTCTGACACGCTCCGCTTTTTGGTGTTCTGTTAAATTATGGCGGAATTAGCGACAAACTAATTTCTTTATATGCAGTTCTTCATGAATAATTTCAAGTATAGCTGCAGATCCAATGTCAAGGTCCTACTATATCATTTGGTAGGTGCAGCGATTATCATCGATTAACATTTTTCGAATGCCCGACACATTTTCTGGAACTACAGCTGACAAAGATCCCCATGTGTGTTCTTCATTTAGGAAAGAATTTCGACCTCTTCTAAACTCTGAAAACCATCTGAATACATTGACGCGAGATGGATCATCATTTACATATGCTAATTTTAGACGTTGAAGACATTCTTCTTGATTTAGCCCCACTTTAAAATCATAGAAAATCATAGCTCGATAATGCCCTGGCGTCAACTCCATTTTCTTTTCTTTCAAAATTTATTCTATGATAGCTAAATTGTAATTGTTGCCACAAATTATTGTCTGCGGACATAAAAGAGTTCAAATTTAAATATCCTACCAATAATTTTTTTCTAGCGCTTATCATCTGCCTTTGTCTCAAAAATTTCAGTGTGATCCTCGTATACTCCATTATAAAACTATGCTTGCTATGAGGTTCGACCTTCGACCATCCGAATCCTTGTCCATCTTTGTCAAATCTTTGTCCATTCGAATCTTCGTCCATCCGAATTCTTGTCCACCCTTGTCCAATCTTTGTCCATCCGAATCCTTGTTCATCTTTGTCCAATCTTTGCCCATCCGAATCCTTGGCCAATCTTTGTCCATCCGGATCCTTGTCCACCCTTGTCAATCCGCATCCTTGTCCACCCTTGTCCATCCGAATCCTTGTCCACCCTTGTCCAATCTTTGTCCATCCTTTTCCATCTGAATTCTTGTCCATTATATGTCCATCCGAATCCTTGTCTCTCAAAATCTCGTCCTCTTCTCAAAGTATGGGCGGGGATGGTTCCCTTTACCTCTGATTGACCGTAAGTCTGCATTATATGTAAGTGTACATTAAAAGCAAGATTGACCTAAGTCTCATTCGCTGGTTTTCCCTGGTGCAGCATTTCTAGACAGATTAGCAGCACTCCTAGAGAGATGCAATTTGCTTTCCCTTGTGCTTTCTCCTGATGCCTTAAATTTAGAGGGTTGTATCCATGAAGCTGTCACAGCTAATCCGTCCATTGACATCAGTATGTCAGGTCTTTTCTTCGATACGGCACTGACCTATCGTCTGCCTGTACATGGAATTTTAATTGATCTTTGGTATGGGATGTCAATTTTTTAAATGATTGAATTGGCTGGAATGTATTTCTTCGACCAAAGTAGTATACTATCGCAGCAGTTAAAAACACCAAAGAATGGAAATTATTTTTATATATTCATAAACGGTACCCTATTTTCAATAAAACAAATAGAAATTGCTTATACTTTTATAAACTTTATTCAGAGCTAGCTATAAGAGTCCAATGTGACATTTTTCGTAATACTTAACTGGATACACTATAGTGTTCCAGAATATGTTGAATAACATGTTGAATAATATGTCAGGTTGAATAATATGTTGAATAATATGTCTATAGTCGTATTGATGTAAATTTTGATGCTGAATTACGTCTATAATCATGTATATTAATATATATATATATATATATATATATATATATATATATATATATATATATATATATATATATAATATATATATATATATATATATATGTGTGTGTGTGTATATATATATACGACCATAAACCTTATACAACATCAAAAGAGAGATTCGGATAAATTTCTCTAAGTGCTTTGAATCATTTTAGGAATTCTGAAAACGAACTTATCTGTCATAATTTAAAATTTGAAAAGTTTCAAGAAAGCATTGCTTTCTCCACACGATAGAATAAGAAAGTTTGAAAAGCTGTTTTTAACACTTTACAACATAGTTGAAAAGTGTTTATGACTTTGCTCATTCTGTCTGTCTGTCCGTTCGCACGATAACTGCCCTAAAAATAACTTTAGCAAAATGAAATTTTAGTATGTTGTTGAGACGGTCTGTGGGACATAGGAGACTGTAAATGAATAATATCAGTTTTGGATTGAACCCGTGTTGAAAAAATGAAATATATTGACCCCTATGGGTCTCAATTTTTAAGCAAAGTTACAATTCACAAATGTCTTCGAAAATTTAAAGAAATATTCAAATTATCAAATGAAATATATAAAAAAATTTCAGCAAAATATGTTCGGTAGTTTTTGAAATAAAAATTAAAATAATAATTATACCCATATAATATGAAAATATCACGTGACCTACTACAAAATAAAATATGGCATCCACCATTTTTTTCCAGACTAAAAATTGTGATTTTTAAAGTTCTTTCAAACTTATATTTAGTGTTGCATCCGTTCTAAAACCGCTTTATTTTTGCGTATTTTCTGTGCATCTATATTCTGCGCCAACGACGAAGTTCTAAGCATGGAGTTAGAATGTAATTTTACCTCTGTGGTTTTACATTAAGTAAAATAAATTATTGTAGTATTGTGATAATTTTAAAAATATCGCCGCTGAATGAAAGGAATGGAAAAAAGTTCATGAATGAAATATTCACTGATTTTATATACAGCCAGGCGACTTATATTTCGATGACGTTATTTGATTAAAGTTTATTTGTTTTCGATGAAGTTTTCAAATATAATAAATTATTGTAGCATTGTGATAATTTTAAAAATATCACCGCTGAATGTATCGCATTTTAGAGATGTTTCAATAAAATTGCATTTTAATTGGAAAGTGTTTCATAATCAAAGCTTTACGCATGATTGACCTTTCCTGTTTATTCCTACTGCAGAATTTCGTTTTATATACACAATACACGTTTCAGAGACAGAAATTGTGTAATCCATAAAGTTAGAGAAATATACCATTGATAATACCTTCCAAGACAGTAGTAATATTTGTGTTTTCATCAATAAAAATGCTTTACAATCTCAAAATTTTGTGTCGACGAAGCTTATCAAGATTAATATCAGTTATGTGAAAAACATTTTTTTTTTCAGAACGGACAGAAATTTTTCTTTTTAATTAATTCTGAAATGGTCGAATAAAGTTAAAACAATTAGAAATTGTAAATTCCTTCAAATGCAGTTATTAGCATACAATAACATTGGCATGTTATGGGTCAAAATACTGAATGTAATATATATATATATATATATAGCAGAATTGAATCATATAAAAATGTTAAATTCTAACTAAAACACCTATATCTAAAATTACCACCTTTTCAATAGGCTATATTTTAATTAGTTATATTTTTCATAAGCGCGTTTTCTTTTTAAATACATTTTGATATTTTTCTTATAGCAATTTCTAAATTTTCGTATGAATTCCCTATTTTAGCTTTAATTGTGTGTTTTGTGATGCATCGTATAACACCGAACTACGTACGTTTAGTGTTACGCAGAGCCTCAGATGATTGACATACTTGAAAATCACGCAAACTAGAGCGCTTTTGAACATTTTTACGTTTAACTATGCCACTAATGTAAGACGTAAAAATGGCCGAAAGCGCTCTGGCTTGTGTGAGTTTCAAGCACGTCATTAAAGGTGTTGTTTTATTAAAGACATTTTAATTAATTAATTTTTGGTTGTTTTTATTTTATTTTGGAGAATTTGATTAAACCTTATATTTCAACAAATTACTATATCCTACGTTCAGTGGCATAACTTGGAACTTTAGTTCCTTAAGCAGAATATGTAAAAGGGCCCGCAGCTAAAAGTTTAATTTTTCCAAAATTAAAACTTTGGGTACCAGAATGTGAATTTTAAACCCCCAAATATAAGCATTTAAGAAATTACTTTTAATTTGGAAAAGCATTTTCATAAGTGAAAAAATTTAAAAATTTTTATATTTCCTTTAATTTTTCTTCGTTCTCTTTTGTTCATCTTCTCTTTGAAGCTCCACCTGTTGTACTTAATTTTTGTCAGCCATACGGAATAGAATGAAAATTATTATCAAATGCTTTAAAGTAGTTTGAGAAATTATTCACTGCTTCAGTTTATCTGTTTGAAGAAACTGTTTAAACCATTGACACTTTGAGTGCTAATTTCCCACTTTCAATGAATGGAATTGAAAGTGGAAGCATCGTTAAACGTAAGCTCACGCGTTCGGTCTTGTACTGTCTCCAGCCTAGCTCATAATATGATCTCGCTTTTTTCAAATTTTGAGAAACGATTTTAATTATCTTTAATAAGTAATGGATATTTTGTGTAAAATTGTTTTCGAATTTGTCACAAAAACTATTTAGTGAGTCATAGATGACTTAATACGTATAATTGTTATAATAACAATATAATTTTTTTACTTTTCAATAAGATTGAGGATATTTTTTTTTATTTCTGGGCGCTGCAAATATCTCAGCTCACTCTGGGGTCTAAAGCGTCGCTTAACGGTGCTTTAAACGAATTACGTCATTGCCTTGAAACAGAATTCCAGCAAAAACATTAAATGAATGAACAATATAAATTCAGAATACTGGACTGTTCGAAAATTATTTAGAAAAAAGAGCTAAATTATACATAGGAAATATTAAATGGCAGCACTTCAAAGAATTGAGCTAATTAACTTTAACTATTTAGGGAAATAAATGCATTTCTTATAATTTCCCATTCAAACCCCCAATTCCCTTTGAAACTGCAAATCTGTATTTATATGCTTAGAGGCCTGTGTGAATACTGAGCAAATGAATGAACAAATAAACAATTTTTTGAAGTATTTACTCTAATTTGATTACCTTCCGCAAATCGAACTTAGTGTTGCGTAAAATAATACATTCATTTACAGTGCAAATAAAATATAAATGAAACAATTGCTATTTTATATAATAAAACAACGAATATATATTCTATTCATACTGTATTAGTAATTGATGTATGCTGAAATTTAACAAGAAAGATCAATCATGCATAAAGCATTGATTATGAAATACTTTCCAACTTCAATGCAATTTTATATAAACATCTTTAAAATGCGGTACATTCCTCGGTAATATTTTAAAAATTATCACAATGCTACATTAATTTATTATATTTGAAAACTTAATTTTATCGAAAAAAATGAACTTCATTCAAATGACGGCATTGAAATATACATTGCCTGGTTTAAACATCTCTAAAATGCGATAAATTAACCGGTAATATTTTTTAAATTATCATGATACTACAATAATTTATTATATTTTAAAACTTCATCGAAAACAAATGAACTTTATTCAAATGACGTCATCGAAAGATAAATCGCCTCTATATAAAAGCAGCATTTCATTCATAAATTTTTTTAATTCCTTTCATTCATCATAATACTATAATAGTTTATTTTATTTAAAAATTTAAAACCATGGAGGTACAAGTAATTTAACTCTATGCTTAAAACTTCATCGAAAAAAATCGTCTTCTTTGTGTAAAATCAATGAATGCTTCATTCATAGCAGTTATATTGCAGACTCCATGAGCTAAATACTTTTGCGTTAAAGAAATGCAGCAATTCTTATACAACTCATTCTACATATTTTGGTGTTTACATTTTCTATAAGTGAAAATTAGGCTTCGTTGCAGAAATAATCAAAATTTGATGATCACATAAACTCAGATATATTGTAATTGCGTTGTTTCAGAACATTAATGCACAGAATTTAAGCAAAAGTAAAGCGATTTTAGGACGGATACAACACTAAATATGAATTAAAAAGAACCTTAAAAATCACGATTTTGATATAAGATGGATGCCATATTTTATTTTGAAGTGGGTCACGTGATCTCTTCAAATAATAGTCACATGATCTCTTCATATAAAGGGTGTAATTATTATTTTAATATATATTTAAAGAACCACTGAATATATTTTGCTGAAATTATTTTTATATATTCTTGGGGATAATTTGAATATTTCCTAAAACTTTCGAAGCAATTTGTGAATTTCAAATTTGCTTAAAACATGTTTGAAGAATGAGGTCTCATAGGGTTCAATGTATTTCATTTTTTCAACCCGGGTTCAATCCAAAACTAATTGGGTGATATTATTCATTTATATTCCCATAGGTCCTACAGACCGTCTGAACAACATACTAAAATTTCAGTTTGATAAAGTCATTTTTACAGCGGGTATCGTGCTAATGGGCAGACAGACAGACAGACAGAATAAACAAAGTTATAAACTATGTTTTCAACTATGTTGTAAAGTGTTAAAAACTGATGTGAACAGGACGAGACTTTCCCTACAAATATTAATTTCCTCTTTATTTCTGTAATAATTCATTAAATCCAGTTTCGTTGCATAAAATGACACGCATAATAATTTAAAATTACACTGAATTTGCACTTTTAATTCAATTTCCAATTCATTTTCATTTTGTAACTGGGCGTATTTTTAAATTCGCCGTAGGGAAAATGCTAAGAAATTAAAACATATCGGACATGATTAGTCATAGAACAATTAGTCTTATTCTTTTCAAAATTATGCATAAAACAACGATTTAATTGATATATTTAAGCATACGTAGTCTTTTATTTTAGATTTTAATGATTTTTGAGAGTCATTTCGTAAAAACGGCAGATTCCTTTTTTCCGAATCCTAACAAAAGCTAATCAGCACCAGAGTAACCTATAGGCGACTTATTTACCAAATTTTGTAAGAAATTTGGTATATTTGTTTCTTAACTAGAGTGGATGCATGCGGTTTTTGCGAGTCACTTGGCAAAAAAAGGAAGGTTCTTTTATCCTGAATCGTACAAAAATCTAATCAGCACCTGGATCACCCACAAGTGACTAACTTATAAAATTTTATGAAATGTGGTCATTTAGATGTTGAGTGCATACATACATTGAACAGACAGGAACACACACTGCCGTCACGCTAAAAACTGTTTTTTCTTGTTCTAGAGGTCCCAAAAGGTGTAGATCCATAGAAAACTCGAGTTGCGATTTTCGGTAAGATTCCAATACTTTCCCTATACATTACCATATATTGCCGCTAGAGATGTGGATTTTTGGAATATAACAAGACTATAAAAAGGTTTAAATCTAGAAATATATAAAAAATTCTATGCATGAAAATTTCTTATATTTGTATACTGCAGTTGACGGCTACAATCTATTATTTTCCTTAAATATACTTGCTTTTGAAAATCTAAAAATTTTTATATAACATTTATATTCCATAACAATGTTTTTTTATCTTCAAAATTTCAATTTTAAAGCTTTGCACAAAAGGAAATAGAATGCATGCAAAACGCATGAGAAATAATTTAAGATTGTTAAACCTTATCAGAATTCAGAATCATAAATAATTTACTGCTTATGATTATAAAAAGTAGATTATAAAATATAATATTAAAAAAATATATAAAAACTAATTATAATTTAACAATACATTGAATATTACATTGCATTTCTTTCTATGCCTACTGATAATTCAAGGGAAGCATTCTACCATCTTCTTAAAAATAAAAAATGTAAAAACTAAATTACTAGTTACTTTCCTTATATACAATAATGTATAAGGAAAGTATGGTGACGGGGTCGAAAATTCGAATTCGAATTTTCGACGGGAGAGCACGTTTCAAGCATCCCTGATCACGAATCGAACATTTTTGATGTCTGTGTGTGTGTCAGTGAATCTAGGGAGACGATAACTCACGAACGAATGGACCAATTCGAACGAAATTTGGTACAAAAATTACAACCCGTAAACACTGGAAGCCTATTGTTTTTATACGCAATCGAATGTTCAGACCCCCCCCCCCCCTCAATTTTCGAGTGAAATTTTGAAAAAATCGTTAAAAAATCAAAATCTCTAATAAAGTTACGCAAATAGACATTTCTTATGTAATTTTTTATTTGAAAACGATTGACATAAACTTTAGAACGCTACCATGAACCGTTATTCAGATATTGCACATTTTTCAAATAAATTTATCAAAAAATCAAGTAAAATAAAAAAAAATATTAACTCTTAAGAAACATGTTCACTTTTCATATGTAATATCATGCGATAAATTTGGTGATATCATTCTCGTGGATCTAACTCGTTCCATTCACGAGAAAATGAACTTTGAGTAATAATTTTGTATTTGAACGCCAATAGTCATTTATCTGCTGTAATAATAACTTATTTCTCCGTCCATAACGCTTGGTGAGATTTTGGTGACGAATTTGGCGGAATGTCGCCAACTTGGCGACCTTTTAAGTATTGCTAAATTAACGAAAAACTCGCCAAATGGATAAAAATGACGCTAATTCAATGAAAATGACGACTCATTGACGAAAATTCAATATCTTGAAAAGAATATAAATATCTACTATAAAAATAATCTATTTTTTTACTGTAAAAGTAGTAAATTCATTGCATTATATAAGGAAAGTCATGTGCTGCCCACATCGGATTTTTTTTTATATTACAATAAATAAAACTGCTACTTGTTAAAAATTAAAACTTTCTAATCCTTTCTTAAAGCAAGCATGTGGAAATTATATATTTATTAGTTTATTTCTTACAGTAAATTATTTATGATTCAGAAAGGGTTTAGCAAATTTTATTTATTTTTAATTTATTATACTGTTTTAAATTTATGATTTGCAAAAAAAAAAATTATACTGGTAAAATATAATTCTTTTATAACTTTTCAAAAGCATGGGTACTCAATGAAAACATTAAATTACAGCTGTTGACTTCAATATATATATATATATATATATATATATATATATGCGTGTGTGTGTGTGTGTGTGTGTGTGTGTATTAAAAAATTTTGTGCATAGAATATTTTTATATATTTCTAAATTTAAACCCTTTCTTAATCATATAATTTAGTTTAGTATATACATATATATGATTATAGCAAAATGTAAGGACAAATACTTTTAAAAATCATTGAACATATTATTTTAGCTTAAATGTAATATTTAAGAATAAATTCAAAGTCTCCCTGAAAGTTTTTCACTGCGGAAAATTTTTCTGAGAACCTACATCTCTATTTCAAACCATGGTTTTCGGTAATATAAGAGCTCACCCCAAAGTCCACCCACCTCCCTCATTTCTACTTGACAAATGTCTGCTAAAAGCTTGTACAGATAATTTTATATAGTTTAAATTTCATTAGGTTTATTATTATTATTTTTACTTTCCTTATATACAATAATGTAAAAGGAAAGTATTGTGACGGGATCAAAAATTCGAATTCGAGTTTTCGAAGGGAGAGCACGTTTCAAGCATAACTGACCACGAATCGAACATTTTTAAAGTGATGTCTGCGTGTGTGTGTGTGTGTGTATGTGTGTGTGTGAAAGTATGTGTGTGTGTGTGAAAGTATGTGTGTGTGTGTGTGTGTGTGTGTGTGTGTGTGTGTGTGTGTGTGTGTGTGTGTGTGTGTGTGTGTGTGTGTGTGTGTGTGCGAGTGTGTGTGTCAGTGAGTATGTGGAGACGGTAACTGACGAACGAATAGACCGATTTGAACGAAATTTGGTACAAAAATTACAATCCGTAAACACTGAAAACCTATTGTTTTTATACGCAATCAGAACCTCCCTAAATTTTCGAGTGAAATTCTGAAAAAATGGTCAAAAAATCAAAACCTCTAATAACGTTACGCAAATAGACATTTCTTATGTAATTTTTCATTAAAAAACGATTGACATAAATTTTAGAACGCTAACACCAACCGTTCTCGAGATATTGCACATTTTTCAAAAAAATTATCAAAAAGTCATATAAAATAAAAAAAAATATTTCCTTCTGAGAAACATGTTCACTTTTTATATGTAATACCATGCGATAAATTTGGTGACATCATTGTCGTGGATCTAGCTCGTTCCATTCATGAAAAAAGATACTTTGAGTAATACTTTTGCATTTGAACGCCAATAGTCATTTATCTGCTGTAATAATAACTTATTTCTCCGCTTGGCGAGATTTTGGCGACGAAATTGGTGGAATGTGGCCAACTTGGCGACTTTTTTAAATGTTGCTAACTTAACGAAAAACTCGCCAAATGAATAAAAATGACGCTAAATCAATGAAAATGACGACTTATTGACGAAAATTCAATATCTTGGAAAGAATATAAATATCTACTATAAAAATAATCTATATTTTTCTTACTGTAAAATTAGTAAAGTTTCATTAGTTGTATCCTGCCTCTCGTTTTTCTGCCTCTTTGGTTTTACCTCTTTTATTTCCCCTGCGGCGATTGCAACTTTGCAAGAACCGTTAAGATGGTGTGGCATTCTACCTCAGATGCCGAACTTGCTTGAATAAATGAAATTGCCCTGCTTGTTTGTCTTTTAAAAGAAGGCTGTTTTTGCCTTTGATATCGATTGGCCTAAATTTTAGTATATATACTTTATTCATACGATATTAGTATAACTATTTAATTTTTAGTTAGTTTATGTAACTATTCTTTCGAACCTTTCAAAACACTTAAACCTGGTCAAACTTACCCCGAACCTAAATTTTCCGAACTCAAGCCTTAAGCCATCACGACCCAAAATGTTTCCAAAAAACTGTAAGTCGATTCAGTCTGTGGGCCGGGATGGATTCAAGTCCGAGTCCTTGAAAGCCCCTAACGTATAAAGTAATCAAGTGAATGGGAATGGCATTATGTTCCCTGGGGGGGATGCCAAGTTTAATTACTTTATGTTACTATTCTTTTAAAACTTGAAAAAAAAAACTTAAACCGGGTCAGACCTCCCCCGATCCTAAATTTTCTCCAAGCTCAAACCTTAACCCATCTCGACACAAAATTTTTCAAAAAGAAAATGCAGACTGATTCAGTCTCTGGACCGGGATGGACTCAAGTCCAAGTCCTTGAAAGCCCCTAACTTGCAAAGTAATCTAGTGCAATGGGAATAGCATTATGCTCCTGAGGGTAATGCCAAATTTTATTAAAGTTGCACATATTCACCCTCTGAGAATGATTAATGGATATTGCACAAATATTCCCTTTCCTATCTTCCTATTTATAAATTGTACTGTTTTCCATGATTAAAGCAACAACCAATTTGTCTCAATTGCGTCTCGAAAGATATGGAGCATTTATTACGTTAATTAACGTGCTAATAAAACCTACGTTAATTTACTTGTGCATAACAGTTTCTAATAAAATTTATTAGGCCAACTTTGATGATAGAAGGAAACAAAACAATCCCAGTTGCTCAACAGTTAGACTTTCTCTTTCAAGATAAAAATAGGTTGTTCGATTCCCACCTGATGCTTAAGGCTTTTGAAATGGCACCCGGGGAGCTTAACATTACAAGTTTGATGCAGTGCTTATCTCTCTCATAGAGTTTCGTCCAGAACAGAGCACCAGGCGCGAAGCGCCTTTAATCTCCAATCTCTAGGTGTGGTTCTTATCTTCATACTGTGACATTATTTCATTGGTCCATAGTTGGAGGTTCGAGGTTTTTGATTTACTGTTTTTATTATTTGTCCTAGCTCCTAGTGTGGCAGTTTGTTGCACATTAAGAGTTTAAGCAGTTTGGGGGGTTGATGCAGATCTGAGGGTAACCTAGCATTTTAGCAGTTTAGGATTTTAAACATTTTGTAGAAAACCAAAGATCGCGAGTTTTCGTTAATATCAACTGATTAAGGTGGGACGTTCCTAGTACCGAATATCAAAGTTAAGTACCGAGCGGGGTCTCTTACGAGATTTAGCCTTGCGATGATCATAGTCATGCAGATTAAATAATAGTTCATTTGGGACAGATGGCAGATTTTTGTAGAATTTAAGCGCTAGCTTTTTGATTTGGGCTCTAACAGTTTTTATTTTGAAGTCTTTCCTAATTACCGAGTTTCTTAAGTATCTAGGGGCTTTCCTTATAATCCTTAGGGTTTTGTTTTGTCTTGTCTCTAATAAGTCTATGGTAGTTTTACAGGCATATCCCCATACGGGTGCTGCATACAGCATTCCCGGGCAGATGACCGATTTATAAATTAGGAGTTTATTTTGATAACTTAGATTTCCGTTTCCTATCATTGGGTATAAGGCTCCTATGGTTATATACGCTTTTTTGATTATGTTCGTTACGTGCAGTTTCCAAGTTAGGTGGGAGTCTATCGTTACACCTAGGTATTTAGTAGATTTTTCCGCTTTTAGGGCATGGTTGTTTATGTACAGAGGAGGCGGAGGTTTACGTTTTCTTGAGAAATAAATCCAATGACATTTATTGGGATTTAATTTTATTCGCCATTTTTCCAGCCATGTTTGGAGTATGTCTAAGTGTTGTTGTAGCTGTCTATGCATTACTGAGACGTAAGGGTGTTTTGCAAGTATCGCGCTGTCGTCTGCATAGAGTGCCAGCTCCGTGTCTGGGGTCCTGGGAATGTCATTTAGATATATGTTAAAGAGTGTCGGGCCCAGGATGGATCCTTGCGGTACACTACTTTTAATGAGCTTGGGTGTAGATAAGTTATTTTTTACTCTGACTTGAAAGTGTCTGTTATTTAGGTATGAAATTAAAAGTTTGACAAGTGCGTCAGGGACTTTTAGAGTGATCAATTTGTAAGCTAATCGACAGTGCCACACTTTATCAAAGGCTTTTTGGATGTCAAGAAAAATCGCAGCTGTGGGTGTCTTATTATTAAAACCAGAAGAAATGTACTCTACCACTCTCAGCAATTGATGAGTGGTGGAGTGTTTTGGCCGAAATCCAAACTGCTCCGGAATGATAATGTCACTCTCACTAAGGTGCGTGTTCAGTCTCTTAAGAATTATTTTCTCAGTAATTTTACTAAGTGTCGGCAACAAACTGATTGGTCTGTAGTTGGCTGGAATTGAGGCATCCTCACCAGGTTTATGGATCGCTATAATTATCGCTTCCTTCCATTCTTTGGGGAAATAATTTAGTTCTAGTATTTTATTTATTAAGATGGTCAAGTAAAATATTATATTTAAGGGTAGGTTTTTTACCGCGATATTCCTGATTTTGTCGTGCCCTGGGCTTTTACGGTTTTTAAGGTTTTTGATAATCTCTACTATTTCTTGCGGGGTGGCTGGGTTAATCTCAGCCGTGACCGGGGAGTTCCTGAAATTGTTTAGAGTTTGCCTAACCATTCTTAGGGTGTCCTGACACATTAGATCGTGGTTTGGTTCAAATTGCTTTTCGTAATGCCTAGCAAGCGCCTCTGCCTTTTCTTCGTCTGAGTACGCAATATTAGCGCCATCTATTAGTGGCGGGAGTTTAATTTGAGGTTTTCTGAGTCTTTTAGCGAATTGCCAGAGCGATACGTCTTCCGAGCTAAGGGCTTCAATTAACTCTTTATACTGTTGCTGCTTTTCTGCGACAATTTTATCCCTGACTTTCCACGTGAATCTGTTAAGCTCCCTTTTGAGGGTAGGGTCTCTATTAGCCTGCCATGTCTTACGCATTCTGTTCCTTTGCCTAACTAATTGTTTGACATGGTGGGAAAGTGTGGGCATTTTTGGTGACTCACGATGTGTTGTGGCAGATGCAATAGCTCTCCTGATTTCTGTTGTGAGTGTGTGCGTGGCAGAGTCAATATCCGCCGTGCTCATAATGTTGGGTACTGCTAAATGCGGCTCGAAAAGTACTCTTTTGAATACGTTCCAGTTCACCCTCTCTTGTCCCAGAGAGGCTGGAAGGGGAGTGTTCAAATCGAATGTCACCAGTACCGGTAGATGATCCGAGTCGAATTCATCCAGGGTATCAATTGTGTGAGCGTATTCTATGTTTCTCGTTAGGACAAAGTCTATGAATGAGCCATTGGCACCTGAGAAGCAGGTTGGTCTCGACGGTGCAATGATGTCAGTGTTTGTTGTGTTTAGCAATCTATGTATCTGTGTACCGCGTGTGTTGGCTCTCCTGCTGCCCCACGCTCGGTGGTGTGCATTGAAGTCGCCCGCGAGTATTGTGTTTGGATATCGCGAGAAAAGCAGTTCCAGCTGCGCAGCTACATTTATACCACTCATGTTTTTGACATATATTGAAGTTAGGATAAATGGGTTTACATTATTTATTTTAATTTTTATACTAGTATTTTCTATACCTTGAAGATTTATGTTGTTTATTTCCTCGTGGGGAATATTACTTTTAATATATATTGCTGTTCCTCCATGGGGATTTCTAGCAGTTATATTTGAGCTAAGGGTATGATAGCTATTATAGTTTGCAATATTTAGTTTTTTGTTTTCTCTAACTTTAGTTTCCTGGATTAGCAGGGCATCTACATCATTTTCATTTACGTAGCTCCTAAGTTCATTTATTCTTGGAGATATGCCGTTCGCATTCCAAAATATTATTTTAAAACTTTCTTTTTGGGACCTATTCATGGCGGGTTTGTTTCTCACTGTTTTTATTAAATTCCGCGATTAATTTAAAAGCCTCAAAGACCATTTGCATTGGATCGCTCTTTTTTTGAATTAACTCAGCGAGCTGCATCAACAGATGTTTTATATCGTCTAGGTTGAACATACTGATAAATCCTCTGACGAGGTTGAGGATTTCATCCATCTTTTCATCATTGGATTTATCAGCAAGTTCAGTCTCAGCTTCCATTTCCTCAGTCTCAGCTACAATTTCCTCAGCCTCAACCGCGGTTTGATCTGTTTTGTGAGTATCCTTTTGGACCTCGGTAGTCTTTTGTTTTTTTTCAGCCGATTTGTCTAACTGCTGTGTTTGCGCGAGCTCTTCTCGGGCGCGTTTAGTTTTCTGCCATTCCTGAACCTTTTTTTCTAATCTTTGTTTTGCTTCTCTTGCCTCTTTGGCGGCTTTATCAATTGCTATCCTCTGATTTATGTCTTCATGAGCTATTCTCACTTCCTCCACAGTCATTTCTCTGGAGGTCGACGGTTTAGGGGCCTGCTCTTGCACCGATCTGGTAGGTGCTGAAGTTTGAGTTCTTTTAACCTGTGGCACAGAGTGCGAGGAGTCCTGATGGGGTGTCTGAGGGTTTAGACCGAGGGCCTTTTGCCTCCAAGGGGGTATCTGATTTTTGGGGGGAGGGGGGCATACCCCGGTGCCTTTCCTCTGTTCCAGGGGTTCTTCGGGCATTGCCTGAAGTTCGCCGGGTGATCTCCATTGCAGTTAGCACACGTTGCCTTCTCTGTCCTTGGTCTTTGGCAGTCACGTGTGAAGTGTTCTTCAGCACACTTAAGGCACTTTGGTGGCATGCTGCAATTCTCAGAGGAATGATTGAATTGCTGGCACCGGTAGCAGATTTTGAAGCCCCGTGCTCTGAAGGCCTCTACCTTCACAGCCAAGTATCCTAATCTTGTCAGTCGGTATACCCTCTGCCAGTCTTCCGTAGGCCTAATGCTGACTAAGAAGATCGGCAGGGGCAATCTCGTTTTTGTGTTTCTCAGTTGAGAAACCCGGACTACATCTAATCCTTCGGATGTTAGAGTGATTTTTATTTCCTCAATGTTATAGTTTGTTGGTAGCCCCTTCAAAACTACCTTTTTGGGCCTTTCCGTCTTTAAGTTCAAACTGTGGAAGGGGATTTTCTCACTAGATAAATGGCGTTGTACAACCCTATAGGCGTCAGCGTCATTTGGAATCAATTTTAGCATGTCTCCTGTGAGCTTGCCAGATACTTTATTACCTGAGATTTCATTTAATTTTTTAAGGAGAGCCTGGTAATTGTCATTAAACTTGATGAAAAAACATTCCGCTTTTGGGTCTTTTTTCTCAACCACTACACTATTTTGCCTGTCACTATTTTGAACCGTTTTTGGTTTTGGTGCACTTTTGAACACTATAGGTTGCGCGACAATTTCAGCATAACTCTTAGTTTTAACATTATCATTTACATCTTTATCAATTTTTTCACTACAATCCATGTTATCCTTGTCATTAGATTTTAAGTTTAATTCTCCATTCTGGTTTTTAGTAGGAGCATCCATAGTAGATTGCCCCTCTATCCTCCTCTTTTTATTTGGATTTTCAACAGGTTTAAGTTTATCTTCATCTTTAATTTCTTTAATTAAGCCTAGTTCTATCATTTTACATTTAATTACATCACTAGAATTACTTCCTTCACAGTTATAAATCTCATTTAAATTACTAGCATAAAACCTATCCAAATTCTGGACCAACAAAAAAGAATTTACAGAAAGAAACGAACCCAGAATCTTGGAGACTTGGTCCTCGTCCCGTCCGAGTAGTCCATTCGTCAGTAGCTCCCTGATGTGTAGCGTCAGAGTGTAGATTGCCAGTGCACAAAAGTTCACAGCGTTTTTCACTTCTTCCTTCCAAGCGGGCATCAATCCATCCTTGGGCAGAGTATCACAATATTCAATCATGGCATCCCTGAGAGGCCGCAGTCCATCTTCGTCTAGCTCACCAGCAAGTCCGCGAGTAGCTTCCGTATCGAATGCATCCAAATCCATGTCGTCAGCGTAGAAACGATCAAAGCAATAGCACTACCACGTGGGAAAAACACACGTGGCACTCCAAAGTTGAAAAAGCACGAATCCAAAATGGCGAGAAATCCGTACACAACAAAGCTGTAATTGCTTAGCCCGACGTGTTCTATCGTAAGTGCTTATCTCGATTCTGAAGAATAGTAGAACTCAAAACACTACTATTTATGGCAGTGGTTTGTGGTAAGTAATGACGAACAAATCTCTATTTGACGTC
This sequence comes from Amaurobius ferox, assembly GCA_951213105.1. Classification (NCBI taxonomy): domain Eukaryota; kingdom Metazoa; phylum Arthropoda; class Arachnida; order Araneae; family Amaurobiidae; genus Amaurobius; species Amaurobius ferox. The sequence continues at coordinate 51,172,049 of OX578135.1, forward strand.
ATTATCTTTATTGCCTTTATCAAATAATAGGTTGTTCGATTCGCAGCTGAGGCATAAGGCCTTTGAAAAGGCACCAAAGGAGCTTCACAGTGCAAGTTTGATGCAGTGCTTAACACGATTCTGAGGAATAGTAGAATTCAAAACGCTACTATTTATAGCAGCGGTTTGTGGTGAGTAATGACGAACACATTTCAATTTTTCGTCATTATCTTTATTGTCTTATCAAATGATAGATTGTTTGATTCCCAGTTGAGGCGTAAGGCATTTGAAATGGCACCTAAGGAGCTTCACATTATAAGTTAGATGCAGTTGGGTTGCTTTTGCTATTTAATAATTTTAGGAAGTTTGTTTAGTAGTAAAAACGGGTTTAGGTGACTTATTTACGTATTATTATTCTCTTTTCTTTAATTTAGTTAGGTTTTGATATTCTTCTGTTCCAAATGCATTCTATTTCATAGTTTTGTATTCCAAATGCCGAAAGTTAGTTTTTTTTTCTTTAAGTTTTAGCAATTTAAATTTACTTTAAATTGGTTAATTTTTAGTTCCATTTTCCCCCTTTGATTTGATTCTAAATTTGTTGTTCTCGATTAAGAATTCGTTGATTTATCGTGATTTTTCATTTTTATTATAATTTCAACTATTTAAATTTTTCAGAATTGTCCATTTTTAAATTATTGCCGTATTCGTATATTTCAAATCGTTTCACTTCATTTCTTTTTAATTTTCGTCTGCTCTAAAATTTCTATTCTCTTTAAAATTTTGAATTTTTGGTTGGTTGGCAGTAATATTAAAATTGTCTGTAATTAATTCTTTTATGGTTTATCGTTTATCGATAGTTTTGTTTACGATGTGTGGCAGCACTATATAATATGCGTACGCGGCTTGTCCCGCCGATTAGAGCTGAATATGTAAATCTGAACATGTGAATCTAGAGCTGAATATGCAAGTTGTTATTTTTAGCGCTTCGGCTCGTGCGCTTGTTCCATTGAAACGAAATGTTTTTTTTTTCCCTCTGCTAATCCTGTGATGTGTCTTCAACAAGATGAAAACGGATTTGTTTAGTATATGATCACCATTCCTTTGCCGCTTTTTATTTAAATCCTACTCCCGTGCTTTCTGAAGTTGTTTTGTCTAGAAGCTGTGAGAGCCGGGCGTTTGTTGCGTCTAGACTGACAAACTGAATAGAGATGTTAATTAGTTTCCTCTCATCTAAATTTTGACCCAAGAAATTCCGAGTTGTTTACGATGAATGCCGAGAAGGTCTTACCTTCCAGCTAAGTGTTTGTTTTTCCCTGGCTGTGCTGATCTTATTATGAAGATCTGGATCGTCATTTTTGGTGAAGAGCACCGGACTTATGCTATGCATTCAGATCTGAGGTCAAAGATCCCGTGCAGCTGAGTGGAGAAATTATTTCTTCGTTACTGAACGTCCTGTTTAGAATATCCCTTTGGAATTTTGATCCTGCGGGAGATTTCCTGACTGCTGATGGATATAACCCTCCTATACCCTGTTTTACCCTTCATGAGTGTGTTCTATAAGAACTTTGGTGACTTTTCCCTGTGAAGTCCTCTCCTTCCGATCACTGAAGCTTATTTTGGAGCCCTCGGTGAAATTATTCTTTTTCCTTTAAATTCTAATTGTTTTACTTTTGCATTATTTAAGGTTTAATTGTTTTGTTAGGAGTAAGACCCCTTGACTTATAAATTGTAAGTCTCCAGAACCTGATTTTTATGTGAGTTTTCTTTGGGATTATTAAAAAGTAATTGGAAGTATAATTTGTAATTGTGTTTTTAACTTTAAGTTGTGATGTTAATTATGTTCTAAATTTCCCTTTTGGCTAACTGATGTTCTTTTCTGTTCCACATTTTAGTTTGGCAAATAATGTCTATAATTTCAACATGACTTAATTTAAATATTAAAAGCTGTTTTTCTTTAACTTTAAGTATTCTAACGTTTTGTATACCACTATACATTCGACCAATTTATTTATTTACTCATTTGTGATGTTTAATTTATTTGTAATGAGATGTTAAAAAATTGTTAAAATGTTTTAAAAGTTCTTTAAATTTAAATTGAAATTTTAATAAATGTTTTTTGAAAACTTAAATTTGTCTGTCGCTTTCTTTTCTTTCAATGTGTGTTCTATTTTAGGAAATTGCCATTTCAACGTGCAGGATTATATGCTTGTAAATTTAGAGCATCTGGTCAGTTGGCACCTTTCCTGGCACACTTCAGTTTATTTCAGTTGGTTTTCAGATTTTTAGGTACTTTACAAGTTTTAGAATTTTAGAATGCTTTTTGGATGTTTTAGGATATCATGCTCAATCTTCCGAGCACAGTGCTTAGCTCGATTCTGAAGAATAATGGAACTCAAAACACTACTATTTATAACAGCGGTTTGTGGTGAGTAATGACGAATACATTTCAATTTTTCGTCATTATCTTATCAAATGATAGTCTTTATCAAATGATAGGTTGTTCGATTCCCAGCTGAGGCATAAGTTCTTTGATATTGCACCCTCGCAGGTATTGTAGCAGCGGTTTGTAGTGAGTAATGACGAACACATCTCTATTTTCCATCACTGGTTTTATCTTTATTATCTTTCGTCTCGGAAATTTCTATTTAATACAAGGTTCCCAGGAAAATCCTTCAGTATCTGAATACCTTATGAAGGAAAGATTCACGAGTGTACACATTGTGTTGTAAAGTGGGCATACTGACCGAATGGAAGTAATTGCAGCTTCCATAGTGGAGAATTAAAAAATTTAAGATGGAGAACTCGGCAATAAAATGAAACAAGCACTCCCCACTCAAAAAAAAGTTGTAAAGCACTGTTTAATTAATCGGAATCAACAGCAGGATCGCAGAAATGCACGTATGGAAGGCAATACATGCCTGTCAAAAATTCGTATCATCATAGACTGTAACGCGATGGCAGCCGCAACGCTTGTTCAAGTACGCGGTAATATTATTTCTCGAATTCATATGTACATTATTGCTAACGACCTATTTCAACAAGCTAAGCACTCGATTTATGTTCATATAAGTGATAATTATTGCATCATTTCTGAATAAGGCAACCATTCGCCAATAACCATATTTGGTAAAATAAATGTATTCTGTAAGATATTGTCAATACCTGCCAGTTAAACAACTCTGTATATTTTCGCATTCGGCTTTTTACTTTCCCTGCAATACATGGTTATGTATGAGGAATGTATTGGCATCATGTCGAGAATCGCAACTCGAGTTTTCGACGGATCTACACGTTTTGACACCGCTAGAATACGAAAAAACCATTCTTAGCGTGACGTCTGTGTGTGCGTCTGTCTATCTGTGCAATTTATGTATCCATTAAAAAACTAATTGACCGAAATTCATAAAATTGCGTAGGTATGTCCCTTGTGGGTGACCCTAGTGCTGATTAAATTTTGGTATTATTCGGGGATAAAAGAACCTGCCTTTTTTGTGAAATGGCCCGCAAAAATTAACTATACCCACTTTAGCTAAAAAACTAATAGACCAAATTTTGCAAAATTTGGTAGATCAATTAATTGTGAGTTACCCTGGTACTGATTAGATTTTAGTACGATTCTGAAAAAAATATCCTGCCTCTTTTTGGGAAAATATAAAATATAAAATAAAAGGCTACGTATGCTCAAATATATCAATTAAATGGTTGCTTTAAGCGTAATTTTTCACGATGCAAAGAATAAGACCAACTCCATTACATTAAAACTAGCCGTTCTCGAGATATTTTAGTTTTTTCGCATTTTCACTATGCCACCTTTGAAAATATGTCTAGTTAGCAAATGAGAACGAAAATTGAATTAACAGTGCACATTCGGTGTAATTTAAAGTAATTATCTATATATACTAATTGCCAAGTGTCCGTCTGTCTGTCCGTCTGTCTGTCTGTCTGTCACGCTTTTTTTAGGCACTTCCCGAATAGATAGAGACTTGCAATTTGGTACACGGCTCGGTCGTTCGATAAAACCCCCTGGAAAAATCGAATTTTTCGAAAACGTTCTATAGAGGGGGTGCCCCACACCAAAACGTTCGAAAAGTGAAATGACGGGAAAGCATGCTTTGCGATGAGATAGAGACTTCAAATTTGGTGTATGGGTAAATCGTTCGAAAGGAAGAAAGTGTGCAATTTCAGATTTCCAATATTTTTTACTTAAGAGGGGGTGCAGCACACCAAAACGTTCGAAAAGTGAAATGATAGGAGAGCATGCTTTGCGATGAGGTAGAGACTTCAAATTTGGTGTATGAGTAAATCGTTCGAAAGGCAGAAAGTGTGCATTTTCAGATTTCCAATATTTTCTACTCAAGGGGGTGCCGCACACCAAAACGTTCGAAAAGTGAAATGATAGGAAAGCCTGCTTTGCGATAAGATAGGGACTTCAAATTTGGTATACAGGTAAACCGTTAGAAAGGAAGAAAGTGTGTAATTTCAAATTTCCAATATTTCCTACTTAAGGGGGTGTCGCACACAAAAATGTTCGATTTTCCGAATAAATGAGAAACGGCCCCTTTAAAATTTGATAGAGGCTCAAAATTTTAAATATAGACTAATCATTTGATGAAAACACCCAAAACGAATATAATTTTTTTAAAATGTTCGTTTAAGGGGGTTTTCCAGAGGAAAACGTTCGAAATGTGAATTGATAAAAGAAAACATGCTTCGAAATAAGATACAGACTTCAAATTTGGTGTACAGGTAGATAGTTCGAAAGGAAGAACATGTGCAATTTCAGTTTTCCGATATTTTGAACTTTTGGGGGTGCCTCAAAACTAAATGTTCGATTTGTCGAATAAATAAGAAACGCGAATTATTAAAAAATTTACATTATTCAGGGGTTGCTTAATGTGGGGCCGTTGATTTTCAACGGGTATGCGGCTAGTGGGTGTTAATTTGTGCAATTAAACTCAATTTAATGAATTATTGAAGAAATAAAGAGAATGTGAATATGAGTCTGCAGTGAAAGTGCATACTGTGCTGCCCACATCATATTTTTAAGTCTACCTAGATTTATTACAGAGAACATCAGCTTAACTATTTAAAGTCTCCACCAGAGACGCTGCAATCACTGTTTTCTATCAGAAGTGCTCACTTCAGTATAGGTCGACCTAGCGTGTCGATGGTCGCTTCCTATATATTGGGAGACTTGCGGGCGGTCCTAGGAACCCAGTATAAAAGCAGAGCAATAAGAAGGACATACAAATCATTTAAGGCTCAAATCATGAATTTTTATAAGGATGTAAAGAACCTTGTTGCCCCAACCGGAAATCGAACCACGGATCTTCGTACTGACCAACCAACGCTCTACCGTTGAGCTACTGGAACGGAATTGCAAGCCTTTACCTTCGAAGTATTCTCACCACCCTCTAATATTAGATTGAGGTGCAGTGCAAACTGACTGACTCTTCCGAGAGGTTGATGTTAGGGAAAATAGGGTACGATCCCTGTGGAAGTCTCCCCCACTGGTTTCCGGTCAAAATTGGGTGGCACTTTCCGGCCGTCCAAATAGATACCGTACATCTTCGGGTAGGTCGGACTATCTGGGTCGAAGAAGAATCTGACTGACCACCTCCTATTATTTTTACCTCAGGTTAGTCTCTTGCTGCTATTTTTACATCAGATTATCCGTTTAATTCTATTTTTACCCCAGATTAGCTTCATGATGCTATTTTTACCTCATGTTAGATTCATGTTGCTATTTTTATCCTCCAGGTTAGCTTCCTACGTAGACGTTGACCTCCCACTTTGAAATCGGCCGTTACTTTCAGACCTCCGGCATCTTTGCACTAACCTACAGGGTTGACTTATTAGGGCGCCATTATAAAGAACCTTGTTGTCCCAACCGGAAATCGAATCGCGAATCTTCATACTAGTCTACCGATGTTCTATCTTTGAGCTACTGGAAAGGAATTGCAAGCCCTTATCATCGAATTGGGCTTAGTAAGGAGCACCTTATCCCCAAAATTTAGACTTTAATCCCTAACGAAATGGGAAGTAATCGACTTACATTGAAATTCATAAAGCATCAAAGCAGAAATAGCTAAAAAGGGATTCTACTTTTGGTCGAAAATCTCTTCCAAATCTTCTACAGGCAGCAGAGAGAAAGTAGTGGTGATTTCACGATTTAAAATATAGAAGAGTGCATTCAAATTTTATAGTCGTGTGATCGGAATATGATATTAACCTTGAGCGATGATTTAAACCTTGTGGAAAATAGGATGGAGAGGGGGTTAAAGTTGGCCAAACTAAAGTCCCATTTTAAAGGGGGGGTCTGATTTTAGCAGTACATGACTTTTCCTACATAATGCAATATTTTTTTTCTTTTACAGCAAAATAATGGTATAGCAATAATTTTCGTATTGAATTAATACCACGTAAATTGAAAAATGAGCGCTTATGGAAGCTTGTGAATTGAAAAAAAATACATATTCAAGTGCAAAATCTTCGTCAAAATGCAATTGACATTCACCTAATAACCAATGGAATAAATTATTGACGTATTGATTGGCATCAAAATGCAAAACTACGAGTATATCAAAAAGAAACTTCTATCATGAATGGGACGAACTACGATCCAGTAGAATGATGTTAATTAATTTGTAGCGTAATACTGCATATGGAAAGTAAGTATAGTGGATGATTACTGCTTTTTAATTTCATGTAATTTTGTAAAAAGCTGTTTAAAAATTGTTCAATATCTCAGAGATTATTCATGCTAGTGAACTAAAATGTCATAATTTAACATTCGTTTTGTAATAAAATTCTATGTAGACAATGATTATTACTTTCCTTATATACATAATATAATGTATAAGGAAAGTATTGTGACGGGGCCGAAAATTCGAATTCGAGTTTTCGACGGGAGAGCACATTTCAAGCATCCCTGATCACGAATCGAACATTTTTGAGGTGATGTCTGCGTGTGTGTGTGTGTGTGTGTGTGTGTGTGTGTGTGTCAGTAAGTCTGTGGAGGCGATATCTTACGAACGAATGGAGCGATTCGAATGAAATTTAGTACAAAAATCACAATCCGTGAATACTAGTAGTTTTTTTGTTTTTAAACACAATCAAATGTTCAGAACCTCCCTAAATTTTCGAGTAAATTTTTTTTTAAAAATCATCAAAAAAATCAAAATCTTTAATAAAGTTATACAAATAGACATTCCTTATGTAAGTTTTCCTTAGAAAACGATTGACATAAACTATAGAAAGCTAGCATGAACCGTTTTCGAGATATTGCACATTTATCAAATAAATTTATCAAAAAATACCATAAATTAAAATATAATATTAACTGTTGATAAACATGTTTACTTTTCATATGTAATATCATGCGATAAATTTAGTAACATCATTCTCGTGGATCTAGCTTGTTTCATTCATGAGAAAAGGTACTTTGAGTAATAATTTTGTATTTGAAAGCCAATAGTCATTTATGTGCTATAAGAATAACTTATTTCTACGTCCATAAGGCTTTGCGAGATTTCGGCGATTTCGATTTGGCGGAATGTCGCCAACTTGGCGACATTTTTAATAAATTTAGTAACATAATTCTCGTGGATCTAGCTTGTTCCATTCATGAGAAAAGGCACTCTGAGTAATACTTTTGTATTTGAAAGCCAATAGTCATTTATCTGCTACAAGAATACCTTATTTCTCCGCCCATAACGCTTGGCGAGATTTTGGCGATGAATTTGGCGGAATGTCCCCAACTTGGCGACTTTTTTAATATTGCCAAATTAACGAAAATCTCTCCACATTGATAAAAATGACGCTAAATCAATGAAAATGATGACTAATTGGCGAAAAATTAATATCTTGGAAATAATATATCTACTATAAGAATAACAGATTTTTGTTTTTTACTCTAAAAGTAGTAAATTCATTGCATTATATAAGGAAAGTCATGTGCTGCCTACATCTGATTTTTTTATTTAGCAGTATTGAAGATCCTGGTAGCTTAAAAGAATTTTTCGAAGAATTCCTTCGAAAATCCTATAATTTGTCGAGAATGGGTCGTGCTAGCGTTTTAAACTTTATTTCATTCCCTTTGAAAAATTAATTCTAAAAAAATTACTTATTGGTCAATATTGAAAGTTTTCATTTTTAAGGATATTTTTAAATTTTTATTTGAAAATTAGGGAGTTTTCCGAACATTCGACTGCGTATAAAATCAAAAGGATACTTACTGATTGTAATAATCGTACCAAATTGCATTGGAAATTCTCCATTCGCTCGTGAGATATCACCACAGACTCAAGTGTGCACACTTACAAACAGACATGCATATTAACATTACACACACAACGCACACGCGTACTACCATCACACATGCAATAAACACACACATTCTAATCATGTTCAAGGATGCTTAAAACGTGTTCCTTCGACGAAAACTCGAATTCGAATTTTTTACCTAATCTCAATACTTTCCCTATGCATTATACTAAATATATAAGGAGAGTAATATGTCAATGCAAAATTATGTCAGAAAGTAGGAAATCGGTTAGCCACAAAACGCCTTCCTTTTTACAAAAGAATTTAATTTAAATTATTACCCATTATTTTACCAATTCAAGCTTCTTACATTTCGGATGTCTTGTATTGTAGATGGATAGTCCAGATATATAAAAGAATAGCGTTTCCTACTTTTATCACAACTTTTACTTCCATGCAGATTATGCTGAATAATGTATATGTCCATTATTGTCAAAGAAAAAGTGCTCCTTGATGGATAAATCTGCTTTGGGAATTTCCTTACACTTTTATTTTAATTTTCTATTTTATTTTAATAGGAAACTTTTGTTCTATTAACTTAACCCTTTGAAAGAACTCTATTTAATTTTGAAGATTTTCCAGATTTTCAGGATATAATATAATTTAACAGTACTTGGTATTTTCAAGTAAAATTCATTTGCTTTTTTTTTTCTATACTCATACTAAATTTCTGGAAAAAAATATATTTAATTATACTTCTTAAAGTTCACATTTTTATTTACAATTTCAACAAAGTTTGTATAAAAGTTATTACTCCTAATCACCTGCATTGAATTTCCTTTTATTGCAATGGAACTTCGTAAAATAATTAGTTCGAAAGAAAATGGAATTCTATTCCCGAGGGGTAATACCAGGTTTAATTAAAATTGAAAATATTCATCATCTCAGCATGATTTATGAATATTGCATACTCACGTTCTTTCCTTTCTATTTATTAGTGCGGCTCACTTCTATGATTAGAGTAATATCCTTTCATCTCTATTTCATTTAGAAAAATATTGAACTTTCAGTCCTTTAATGAAACTGTGGAGGAGCAACACATTCTTTAATAAGTCCATAAAAGATTTTAATATATTTATTCAGTTGATAAAATACTAAATTTTTAAAAGAACTTTGAAATCCAATCTCGATAGTGTCACACGGTATCTTCTGGAATAGCGAGTGTGCGTTCAAGATACAGAAATGAGTCCACATTTCTGGATAACTAATACGTTTATTCACAGCGTCAAGAGGAACAACACGCAGTAAAACAGCAATAAAATGCTCCACTAATTTCACAAAACAACTATTCCAGAAATATGGACATATATCATTTCACAAAACAGCCTCCACTATTCTCAAAACATTGACGAATATCATTTTTATAGAGCCCTTCTGTAGAAACTTCTAGAAATATCTCATATTGTGCAGAATAATCTTTATTTCGAAGTTTTTCTCGAAAATTTTGGAAATTTGCCAAATTGGCGGTAAATCGCAAAATCTGGTAACTCTTCTTCGAACTTCGGCATATGTCAACCTTAGATTCACGTCATGGGAAAGGGTGCCTGTATGGGTGCTTTTTCTGTCTGGTTTTCGGAAGAAACTATAGTGAGTAAGAGGGGAAAAAAAGAGGCTTCAGAGCATTTTACACGTTCGTAACAGTATACAGGAAATACGTTTTCTTGTAACCTATGCTCGAACATCATTTGTGTACATAAAATAATGAGTAGTGTAAATGCGTGGGTAGCATATTTGTCTGAAAATTTCCATACGCAATTTAAGGATGACTAAGTTATTTGATGCTATATATTTAATTTATTTACAAATTCACTATTTCAAATTGCTAAATGTACTAAATGTGATGTAAATTCATATAAATTACTTTGTTCTAACAGACATGAGCAGTTTGTGTACGAATTTGTCACTATGTTGGGGAATATAGTTCATATTCAAACCTATAAACCTTTTTTTTTAAGATGCGCATGCGCATACTCTGGCCGGCATGAATAAATTTAGCAGAACTGTAACAGGACCTTTTTATATAAATAAACGTAATTTAACGAAACGAATTTACTAGCCTATACATTAATTAAATCCATTAAAGAAGAATTTAATGCTAAGATGTGGAATGCAGCAACAAAATATGGGAATGCGCAAAAGTTAGAGCATAGCAGTGTCACCTAGAAATATTTTTATTTCAGCCCTCGTGTTAATTAATAAAGCGTTTAAAATTTAATAACTTACACCACATAATTAAGTGATATCACAAATTTAACATCACACTCCTCACAGGTTAGTAACAAGAAATTTATGAAGAAGCCTTCATAAGAAGAAGCCATATAGTGGCAAAAGCTGCGTGAACTATTAAGCATTTAAATTTTCTGTTGACACATATTTCGCACAGTCATGCAAATTTTCAGAAAAACTGGGGGGTGACATCTCCAAACCCGAATAAAAAAATCGTTAATGAACACCCTACCCCCTTTATAATTCATTGCGGAATCCATAATAGCCATCATCTAAGCTTTATAGCCCATTTTGAGAAATAAATGAAGAACATTTTTGAACACATAAGAACTAGAATTGGAAATCCTTAGTGAATCTGTTAAAGCCGATATGGAAAAACTGGAAAACCCATTTATTTTTCTGGTCCGATTCTGACATGTTTAGACTATGGTTATTTAGAACATGTATAATTTGCAAATGTATAAAGCAAATTAATAAACTAAAAATAATTGCATGTGCTACTGCTATATATAGGGTGTCCCAAGAATGACTGACACATTTGAAAAATGCATTAAACAAAAACAGAAGGCGATAGAAATGTAGCGTTTGCTGCATTGTACTTAGGAAACCAGGAAATTTTATTCAGTCAATTTTCAAAATTTGTTACAAAGGTCACCAACAGATTGCACTGCTGAATAGGAAAAACTAATAAACGGTATGACTATGTTGCAAAAACTGCCATACGATGTTTTCAAAATAACCACCATTTGCAACAACAACATGGCGCAGTCTGAGAACAAAATTCGCACACCTGTGCAAACATTTCAGCCGGAATGGTCCGGTCATGAAATATCCGCTATTCCAACGAATAAACCATTTTCAACGAATAATCCAACAGCAACTTGAAATCTTTGGGAAACATACGCTAGAAGAATGCTGAGCAAAGTACAGAATGGAGATCTGACAGTATTCGTTTCCCTACAGCTATCACACAACCGCAGCGCCACCTGTTGGTGACTTTTCTAACAAATTTTGAAAATTGGTTGAATAAAATTCTCTGGTTCCCCAAATAGAATGCAGCAAACGCTACATTTCTATCACTTTCTGTATTTTTTTAATGCATTTTTCAAATGTGGGACACCCTGTATATGACATTTACTTATGGGTAATTATTGTGTATAAGGGAAGTGGCCGGGATTTACATTTGTGTCTAGGACTCTAAATACTATTAATCCGGCCCTGTTTACAGAAAAGTGCCAGGAAGAATAAAAAAATGAATAAAAAGAACTACGTCTTTCTCGAGGACATAAATATCCTATGGTCTTGGCCTATCTTTTATGAAGTTGGTTAAGTATAAAATGATGCACACAGCATGATTACAAATTGAGTACCCGGCACGAGACACTAAGTCAAGAAGTATGCTATACAAAACATCACTTAGCACGAAAACAATAACCTCTTATTATGATTTTATTTGAGCAGCAGTTTACGTTCGATTGTTTTCCTCAACATGGAAACAACAATAACATTTAATAGGCCATCGTGGACCGTTGCCTTATTGAATGGATTCTTCGTACTCATGAGAACTGTACCATTATCTTGAACACAGGAAGTTTCTCGGATGCGCAGTTAGGAATGATTAAGGGACGGTGAGCTATATTTTATTGGCCAATACAAGATGTAAAAAATCTGATAAGGACAGCACATAACTTTCCCGTATACAATGCGAATATGTACCTTCGTTAATAGATAATAATGGACAAAATACACATCACAATACTCTTAACGTTGAAATAGTGGACTAACATTGGACGTTCTTATAGATGACAACATGTAAAATTATTTTGAAATACTAGATTAAAGTTATATTTTGGCAAATATAACTTAACAATATAAATTATTGCTAACGTATGCTAAGCAATATACCCCAATGTATTAAAATATATTAATTATTAATTCAACCATTTCGCGGCATTTTCGTAAATTTAGCATCACATTTAAAAAGTCCCCAAGTTGGCGACATTTCGCTAAATTAGTCTTAAAGCCACCAAACTTATCGCGAAGTGTTAGATATTTGATGATACTACTGTTCATTTTTATATAATTTTTAGGTACATTTATTTGAACACCATGTGATATCTCGATAACGGTTAAAGTTAGTTTTCTAAAGTTTGTCATTAGTTTTAGAATAAAAATTACGTGCAACATGATTATTTATTTAACATTACCGGTTGTTCTTATTTTTTATGATTTATTTTAAAAGTTCTTTCGACAATTTGGGGATTTTCTAAACGTTCAATCACATTTATAAAATTCCAGTATTTATAAGATTCCAGTATTCACAGATCGTAATAATCATACCAAATTACGTTCGAACCGCTTCATTCTTTCGTAAAATGTCGCATCCACAAACTTACAAGCACACACACGCACAGACATCATCTCAACAACTTTCGATTTGTGTTCAGGATGCCTGAAACTTGCTCTTGCGTCAAAAACTCGAATTCGAATTTTCAACCCTGTCACAATACTTTCCCCATACATTATACTATGTATACAGGGAAAGTAATTATATATAAGATCCACGGCACAATTCTTTAAACCTTGTACCTTGGCAATTCTTCAGTTAACAACTTGCAAAACTATTTCGAAGTAGCCAATCAACTTATATTTCAAGCAACTCTAGCTTGACGATTGATATAGCATCCGCAATAAGAAGTATAGTCAACATATTAAAATATTTTAATGATTAATTAATCATTTTCGCTTCATTTTCATTTGTATAAGGTTGTTTTTCCAATTTTGAAGCTATTTTCGTGGATTTGGCACCATTATAAAAAGTCGCCAAGTTTGCCAATTTATCACCAAGCATTACAGACAGACGGAGAGAAGGGCTTTTCTTATATATAAATAAATTACTTCAGGTGAATTGTTGGGTTTCACAATAGAAAACTATGTATTAGAATGATGTTTGCACATCTGCCGCATAGTATTGAATATAAAAAGTTAATATACTTTACAATAGTTAAAACTTTTTAATTTTTTACAAAATTTTAAAAATTCTTTTTAAAAGCTCAATATCTGGAGGATGGTTCGAGATAGTATTCAAAAATTTGCGACATTCGTTTTTCAATGAAAAATTACGAAATTATTATTTATATAACATTACTACCAGCATTCCCGTTCTTCGTACGGAGTATATAATATAAAGAAACTTAAAATTCACATCATGTGCAAATTCCTATACTAAACTATATGATATTTTTAATCCAAATATTCTATTAAAATATTTATTATATTACTTCTAAAATAATGTTTAAGAATCACTGTTCTCGCTATACAAAATTACCTTCACAGACAGATCTGACGAATAAAACATCCTGGCCCCTTTTGTAAGCAAATTTACAAAAAATATGGAATTGAATCAATATATGCAAAATAAATGCGTTAAAATTATATGGGATCCGTACTACATGCTCGAATATTAGAAGATATAACCTGTATTAGTAGATTACATGTATAAATTGAAAATATAAATTAACCCGTAAGCTTTAAACCTGAAGGCAGCAATTGATTCCAATATATACAAAATGAAAGTGCTCAAATTATATGGGAAGATTTACCCTCACTACTTATAATGTCGTAGATTAGAAGTCATGTTCGAGTGTTAGTGGAAGATTACCCGTATTACAATATGAGTCTCAAAAATCTTCGCCAAAATAAAACAAATGAAGTAATAAATTGAAAATAGCAATAATCCCTGTAATCTTCATACCAAAAGGCCGTACTTGATTCCAATATATGCCAATATATGCCAAAATATATGCCAATATACATGTACTACTTATATTCTCTTAGATTAGAATATATACCCATGCATTTGTAGAAGATTACTCGTACAACGTACAATATATGAGTTTCAACAATTTTTGCCGCAATAAAACAATGGCATAATATTTTGAAAATATCAATAATCTTTGCATCAATAATCCCCGAAAATAGCAATAATAGTAATGTTTGAACATGAAGACCGTAATTAATATTATCCAGTCAAAAATACAATGGCAATGAAATTTATTTTATATACATATCTTCATTATTCAAATCAGAAGAGATTTAATAAAAATCGTCTGCCGCATAAACACATTGGATTTAAATCCGTTGCTAAGCGATATGATATCATTTGTTTAAAATAAATTGGTGGAAAAAATATCGTCTAAATGCTATCTCCATTGAAGGTTTGGCGACATTTTCGTCAATTTAACGACATTTTAAAAAATCGTTACATTTATCGCCAAGTGGGACTGTCGAACTGACTGCCCCACTTGACGATAAATTGACGAAACAGCATCACAATACTATTTCCTAACAAAACATAATTCATTTTATTTATTTAGCACAATTTTATCAATTTCAAGATATTTTTATGGATATGAAAACATTTTTATCAATTTGGTGACATTTTAAAAATTCGCTAAATGTGTTACTAAGTAGGACGGTTGAACTGGCAGACAAATGCTAACGAAACATCATTTCAGTACTCTCTTCTAGTAAAACAGAATAAATTTCATTGATTTGGGTCGTTTTTAACAATTTGGCGACATTTCCGTCCATTTTGCAAAAAAGATAAGTTGCCAAGTTAGCGATATTCCGCCACATTCGTAGCTCTGAATTTGCAGATCTGAATAAAACATCCAGATCCCGTTTGTATATATTAAATGAAAACACTACAATTGTGTTAGAAGATATACCGGTTCTACTCTTTTTCTGTTTCAACAATCGGCTAAATTTATTGGCTAAACACAATATATAAACTTTGCCAAAATAAATGAAAGTTATGTACGCAGTTCGCAATTAATATAATTAAAAGTAAAATCAAACTGTTCATTTATAAAATATATTTTATATCCATTTATTTAGTATTAAAATCAAAAAAATAATAATAAACATTAACAAACACATTTAATTTTATTTCGTTGCCGAGCAACATGATATATCCTCATAAAATGATAAAATTAATTACCCATTTTGATTTCTTAATACTTGTCAACGTTGAATAAAAGCTTGCGAAAAATAAATCATGGTGATAGATTTTCCAATTAAATGCATGTTTTCAAACAAATCATAATTTCAAAAAGTGACTATTTAGCGCAAAAATCTGCCATCAAACTCAGAAATAATGTTTTAATTCACTTTCACGTTTCAAATAAGCGATTTACAACCTTTTTGTGTTCAGGAACCAGGGAGTTTGAGAGTAAAACTCCTAGGGAAAAGTTTCGTTTTCAATAATATCTCAATAACCACTGGTCTTTGAAACTCGAAACTTAGACTAAATTTAAGGGGGGGGGGGGGCAATTTCAAGGCTACCCACAAAATTTCATTAAATTCGGTTTAGTGGTTGGTTCTCTCGTGATAATGAGACAAACGAAAATTTCGTTTTTCACTGATATCTCGAGAACTACTGGACATAGAAACTCGAAACATAGACTAAATTTTAAGTGAGGCTATTTCAAGGCTACCAACAAAATTCCATCATATTCGGTTTAGCCGTTCTCCCGTGATGATGAGATAAACAAACAGACAGACAGAATTTCAATTTTATTTATATAGATTTAAGGTGCTGAAGTTTAATGATTTTTTCGAAATTTCATTCTAACATTGAGGAGAAGATCTTCCGAGCATTAATTATTTTTAAAATAAATAGTGTTACAATATTCACAGATCCGTACCAAATTTCGTTCGAAACGATATAGTCGCTCGTGAGATATCACACACACACAACTTCTAAAACGATATGAAACTTTCAATTAAAGTTTTGGGATGGTTTGAAACACGCTCTTCGGCAAAAAGACTCGAATTCGAATATTCGACCCCCCCCCCCCCCACAATCACTATACTTTCCTTACACATTACAGTATGTATATTGGGAAATTAAAAACATTCAAGATTGCTCTGAAAATGTTGATGTCATAGAAAACAATATTTGTTCTAAATGGTAGTGAAAATGTGTCCAAAACACTTCTGAAATAAGAAACTCAAACATTTTGTTATTTTCCGACAGATAGCTTTAAATGCAATATGGTTTTATCTAAAAAATTTCTACTCAAAATGCACTACGATTCCGACATAGTTGCATATAATTCCACAAAATCATCGCGGACGACAACAAAAATAAAAACGCGTGCAACAACAACAAAAACAACGCGAGCAACAACGACAGAAAATCATGAGGACAACAACAGAAACAACGCGGACAACAAGAGCAAAAACAATGCGAAGGCTACGTGAACAACGCTAGTGAGAAAGTATAGTTTTCATGAACATTTTTTATACTGAGATTTTGATGCCAATATGTGTTTTAAGACCTCTTGAACACGTTTTGCTATTTTTGTAGTGATGTCCATCTTTCTGCCTGATGCCTATTTCTTGTCGTACACGAGAGCAGCAACAAGTATTGGTGGATTTTCACGAAACTTTATTTCCGGCTTTGTTATCAAAAATCTAGAAACAGATAAAATGTTTTAAATTCGAGTGAAAACTTCGAAATTTATTCGAAATTTTACATTTTTGTTAAATTAATTTTATATTATTTTTAAATTAATTTTATATTTTTTAGTCGATAAAACAGTTGTTAGGTTGATAAAAACGACATCAAATCAATGAAATTAATTGCGTTTTGAAATATGATAGTATTGTAATGATATTTCGGTATCGTCTGTCTCATAGTCCAACTGTCCCACTTTCCGACAAATTTGGCGACTTTCTAACATGCCGTAAAATTAATAAAAATGCTGCCGAATTGATAAAATGATACTAAATTAATGAAAATGACTCCTAATTGATGAAAATTCAATAATTTGCTAAATTAAAGTAAGTTTCCTTGATAATCTCTGTTGCTTTGTGCTAATTAAATAATAGTTTTAACAAATTTATTTACAAATGGGACCAGGACGCTTTTTTTATTCAGATCTGCCTGTGAAGATTATTTTGTATAGCGAGAACAGAGATTCTTATACATCCTTTTAGGAAAATTAAATTAAATATTTTAATAAAATGTTTAGAATAACTATGTTATTTTTAAATTAATTATAAAATGTTTAGAATAACTAGTTATTTTTAAATAGAAATATGCACATAATTGATTCTTTATAAACACTGTATGTTATAGTATATATTCCGTGCGAAGAACGGGTGTACTGCTAGCCATGCATAAAAAGGTTTATTTATGGCTCAATGTTCACGAGATGTAATAGTTTCAATCACTGTTGTGAAAAATAGCTGCTATACATTTTTTTTTGTGACGTCATTAGTCCCTCTTGAGGGACAAGTTATTCCCCCCCCCCTCGAGGGTTCATTGTCAAGTATGGTATAAATCGCAATATTTTAAGCCCTTTAAAATAAAGGGCATTTGAATGATTTAGAATAAATCATTTGGACTCACGACACCGAATTTTTTTTTTTTTTTTTTTTTTTTTTTGTAAAATTTGACAAAGAAATTAATTCTGGTATAAGAAAGTCAAGTTGAGCCACACTTCATTTAATTAATTCCGATTATTTTATTATAATGTTATGTATCACCCAAAAATTAATTCTATTATACTGAATAGTTGTTGAGTAATTTTATTTTTGTGCATATAAAGATAATTTTGGACACCAGTGTATTTAACGTTAACTTTTAGGTCTTATAAATTTGAATATTATAATATATGTGACTTTAAGATATGATTTCTATAAAATAATATATTAATCCCCATAAAATAAATATTTCTAGATAGGAATTCAGTTAATTCTGATGAAAAGTCAATCTATCGGCAGAAATTTACTTTCGATTTTGCCTCAGTATAGTATATCTTCATATATAAAGCAATCATTTGGAATGGAAATGAAATCTTATACGTCGGGGAAATGCTAAGCTAAATTAAAGTCGCAAATACTTATTATCGGCATAGAATTTATGGATACTTCGTATTCGCGTTCCGACCTTTCCATTTATCAATTTCGCCCAGTTCTATGATTAAAGCAACTATCCTTCTGTAATCATTCCATCTTAATGTAATTAAAGAGTCTTTTATACATATAGTTACGGGGTTTATTTCTTTAAATATGGACTCGAAACATATACTTGAACCTGTGAAGTTTCATAAAATAAGGAGTAAAACTTTATTAAAACAGTTCCAACTACGTCAGTGGTATTTTTGGAAAATGTAAAATTAACTTTTACAAATACCACGTTGACTGGGGCGCAGTAGCCCAGTGGTTAGCGCACGGGAATTAGACTCGGTCGGCCCGAGGGCCAACGGCCGTACCGTGCTGAAAACACCGGTTCTCGTTAGATCACCGAAGTCAAGCAGCATCGGGCGCGGTTAGTACTTGGTGGGTGACCACCTCGGAACACCGCGTGCTGTTGGCCATCTCGGGTGCGGTATCCCCGTGGTTTGCGCGCTAGATTTGCAAGCTACCACAAATGCCGCCGTGTTCATGCGGAGTACGATCACGTTAAACATGTGGGTCCGTAAGTCCTTCCGAGAGGTTGGTGGTAGGGGAAGGAGGGTACGGTCCCTGTGGATGCCTCCCCCACTGGGTTCCGGTCTAAATTGGGTGGCACTTCCCGGCCGTCCATACAGTTACCTTACACCTTTCTGGTAGGTCGGACGGTCTGGGTCTCAACAACAACAACTCGGTCGGCCCGGGTTCGATTCCCGCCACTGACAAAACTGCCGTAGTGTTCACGCGGAGTACGATTACGTTAAACATGTGGGTTCGTAAGTCCTTCCGAGAGGTTGGTGGTAGGAGAAGGAGGGTACGGTCCCTGTGGATGCCTCCCCCACTGGGTTCCGGTCTAAATTGGGTGGAACGTCCCGGCCGGTCAAACAGTTACCTTACACCTTTCTGGTAGGTCGGACGGTCTGGGTCTCAACAACAACATATCACGTTGACCGACCGTTCAAACAGCTGCTCATGTCCTCGGATGAGTCGAACGGTCTGGGTCTCCAACATATCACACGTCGAGGACGCGGTAGCCCAGTGGTTAGCGCGCGGGAATTGCACTCGGTAGGTCCGGGTGCGATTCCCGTCGCTGCCAAAACTGCCGCCGTGGTCACGCGGAATACGATCACTTTAAGCATGTGGATCCGTAAGTCTTTCCGAGAGGTTGGTGATAGAGGAAGGACGGTACAGTACCTGTGGATGCCTCCCCACTAGATTCCGGTCTAAATTGGGTGGCACTGCCCGGCCTTCCAAACAGTTACCTTACACCTTTCTGGTACACCTTTGTTGGCCTTTCTCTTACACCTTTGTTGGCCTTGTTTGTCCTGTTTTGGCCGTTGGTTGCTTATGCAATGTTTTTCTTCGTATTTAAGTTTTTTGTATTATATTCTTGTAATTTTCCCCTGTCTTCATCAAATTATATATCACTTTTTCAACAAATCATTGTCAACATATCACTAAATATCATATATTATATAATTACACTCATATATTTTAATACTGTCTTCATCATGTTTTATATCATGTCATCTTGCTAAATATCATGTCATCTATATTTAATCATGTCATCTAATCATCAAAATGTTAACTCATCATCACCTCTTTGTACAACTCCTTGTAACCTCAATGTATATTTTTTGAAACTTAAATAAACTTTGCCCCAGACAGTCGGACGTTGGCCACCCCGGGAGTTGGCTTCCGCTAACTCTTTTCCCGGTCGTCCAATTAGATAGGCAAGTCCTCAGGATGAGTCGGACGGTCTGGGTCTTCTACACCTTTCTGGTAGGTCGTACGGTCTGGATCTCAACAACAACAACATACCACGTTGAACAAAAGTTCCAAACAAAATAAAATATTCCTTGCGACTTTAATCATAGAAAATTTCTCTTGCAGAGCATTTACAATTTATGTATTCATGTAAATTCCCTGTATATCTTATTATCCCTCTGTATATTCTATGTATTATTATATGTATATCTTAAGCGTTGAACTCTAGTCTGAGTTAGCCGACTCTTAAACTGATGCGCAGTTGCTAAACGTATACGATAATTAATTTTATTTTATTTTCAAATGTCAGCAGGCTGAATTAGCAAAAAAAGCTTGATCTCTCAGCCTATAAAGTTACTAAGAATGGAATCATTTTGTAGCGAACTACGTTGCCTCGGTGTACCATAGAAGGCGGATTACATTGCACCATTTAACTACAAAATTTAGACTGGAACCCGTTGCAAGTAGCAGCCACATGAACCGTGCCATCCTTCCCTTAAACTATCGTCTCTCGAATGGACTTACGGAGTTCTAGAGTTATCATGCATATATTCCACATATACATGAGAAGAGGTTTTGGGCGACGTCGAGGATCGAACACGGAATAACCGCGTGTGATCCTTCTGCCATTACCACTGTGTTCAAATCAATTGTTAAATGTTTCGTTATTGTCTAACTTTTGCTGATTGCGTAATATTTGAAAACAACGATAAGAGAAACATTTTAAATATGTTATTGCACCTTCTGAATTCAACTTAATTTTCAAATATATAAAAAATTCGTAAATTTGGGTACATTTAACTAATTTGGGGATATTTCTTTCAATTTGGAAATATTTCTTAAAATGTTGCCAAATCTGTAGCTGAATTTATTTCCAAAACGTTATAGACAGAGATAAAGAAGGGCTTTTTATATTGAATTATATATAACAGAACATAAATGATTACACTGAAAGAATGAAATTTCTAACAAATGCTTAACTACAATCCACGATTGCACCACAAGAATAAAATAGCATTTAAATTC